>VWZO01011728.1:0-87230 GCA_013396975.1 Bucco capensis | reverse complement strand
ATCTGTTGATTCACCTGTCCCTTTTTCCAAAGTTGATACATTCTTTTCTTTTCCCTGAGTTCTTTCCAAAGTTCCTTGCTTAACCAGGCTGGTCTTCTTCCCTGCCGGCTCATTTTTCGGCACACAGGGATGGCCTGCTCCTGTGCCTTCATGAATTGCCTGCTCCTGTGCCTTCATCAATTCATTCTTAAAGTAAGCCCAGCCTTCCTGGGCCCCTTTGCCCTTGAGGGCTTCTCCCCAAGGGACTCTCTGAATTAGTGTCCTCAATAGTCCAAAGTCAGCCCTCCAGAAGTCCAAGGTTGAGGTCTTGCTGATAGCTCTCCTAGCTACACCAACTATTGAAAATTCTATCATATCATGGTCGCTATGCCCCAGACGACCTCCTACCACCACATCTTCCACCAGCCCTTCCCTGTTTGTAAACAGAAGATCTAGCAGAGCACTGCCCCTGGTAGGCTCTCTCACCAGTTAAAAGGTTTGTTGCAGTTAAAGAACTAAGGACACTTAGACAAGTGTGGTTTGTAGTGAGAGGTAAATTCGTACCATTTTTGTATTGGGGAAAAAACCCAACCCAACACAAAACAAACCACACCCTAACCATCGCTCCCCTCAAAAAAACTCCAAAGCAACCCAAAAGCAAGGTGAAATTTTCCCAGCTGTAACATCTGATACTAGCAAAAAAAATCTTTTCATTCTCTGTAAATCCTGGCCTAGTTCAAATATGTAGTACTTACCTATTAACGCAAGTAAAGCTGAACAAACAGCACCTTCCTATTCTGCCTTTGGACAGAATATGCTGTTATATATTACATGTTATTCTGCACAGACTAAGCTGTTACTTTTCTCATTCTTTTGTTGTAGTGGATTGTTCAAATGGATTTTTGTTTGTTTTTTTTTAAGCACATAATGAAAAGCCCAGCTACTCTGCTTGCTGAAAGCCCCACATTTTCCTTCCCTAATTTACTGAGAATAAAATCCATTTCAAATACTCTTCTTGTTTACCTTCTGTCAGTTCTGATCGATACCTTTTCATTACTCGCAGCTTTCTTACTTACTGGGGACATATTCACAGTGCACTTAAGCAAGGCAAGCTTCTTAAAGTCGTATTTGTTATATTCCTTCTGTTTCAGAGAGCAATGTCAACTGCTCTTAACAGTCTCTCTCATAAGGTAAAAAACAGACAGCTGGCAACTTTTGTAAGACTAAACAAATGCTTAAAGCAAACTGACTGAATTTTCTCTGCAGTGGATCAGAAGCATTTTACAAGATCTATTTCAGTATTGGTTCAGTAACTTTCATAGCAAGGTAAATAACAACAGGGCAGGAACTTCTTGATCCAGAAGAGCCACAATTGTATATGTCTTGAGACAAATAAATGGAAGAGTTCTGTATTTTTTTCTCATACTACTTGATTTCTTTGTAGCAAAAGCTGGGGTCTACCACAAAGTTAGACTGCACTGCAATTAGTACAAACCACACAATATCAGTTGCTGAAACCCTTACTGAGCAAATATATCAATTACATTAACAGGAACATTACAAAAAAAAGCCACCTTTTTGGGTAGCAGCAGTATGTGTTCACATGTCACTTTAATTCCACCTACTCCTATTTCTGGAAACTCTCCAGGAAGAATGTCAAACTTCAATGAATCTTTTGTTGCTATTTTATTATACTTGTTTCCAGGAATTGTTTTAACATACAGATTAGTTAAGTTTTAAAAAGGTTGCCTAGTTCCAAAATTCACAAGTGATTGCAATAACACATGCCAATTCCAGTCATAATCCCAGTCAAATTGCCTAGGGGTAACTGATACGTACGTATTTTAAGTTACAGTGAGAGATACATAATGCTATGGCAACAGCTCTAAATGTGTAAGGTTGTCACACGTGCAAGTGAGTCCAGGACAGTGTCAAGTATTAAACCAGCTTCAAGATGCAATTCACTACTCTTGGTACCACGATGCCTTTACCTTTGTGCCAGTACAAATGTTTACGTGATCTTTTAAACCAGACAGCAGATCTCTTCTGGGTGAAAGACAATCTTCCTTCACACATTACTTTTAGCTGGATTAGTTCTACAAGCTAGTTACCTGAAGAAATACTTGTCAAAGGAAGAAGCATGGAAACAGGACAACTGCTACTTTTGACAGCAATACTAACTTAAAACGCAAATTGAAAACACAGCTTCACACATCACACATGAGGGAGAAGCACAACAGCCCTTTAACGGACTAGACAACAGTACCTATTGGATTTTCTTGTTGAACTTCTATTTTTAATAAAGCCTTTTTATACCACTGAGTAACTGCAATTATTAACAAAAAACCCCCAACAAAACAAACAAACAAAAAACAAAACACCACTAAAAATCCCCAAACAAGCAGCATTTAAAGGTCATAGATTTTTTCAAATGAGAGAAAAATAATGTATATAAACAAAAATCTAACTTAAACTGGAAAAAAGAGCATAGGGAGTACAGCTCCTTTAACCAGAAGCAAATCAGGATACTGCACAAAAAGATGTCTTCTGTAAACTCTTCAAGGAAAGGTTGTCATGACTCCTAATGTAACACTCATGTTAAAAGAGGACTAGTAGCATGCCATGCCTCAGCACTTCACTGCAAAATGCCTGGACTAGGGGGTGGAAGGGAAGAGTTGAGCATCTATTTACAGAGGAACTAGATCAAATTGTGATAAGGTTCTTACCGTAGGAAAGCAGTTTACAGTTTAGAGGGCAACTTTTTACGTATCATCCTACACAATCCAGATGTTGTGGAATCTTAATTTCCAAGGAGTTAAGAAAACCCCTAACGCCTTCACACTGACATTTTAAAAATACAATTGTGACTGCATCTCCCCAATAACTCCATCTATGCCTAAAAAGAATAATCTCAGAAACTAATGAAAGAAGAATTTTCAACTAGAAAGAAAATTCTTGTTTTGTATATGTTGCTTGGTTTAGTAAATCTTTTACAAATAAATATGCCAACCAGTCCTCAACTAACTACTACTACTAAAAGCAGAAATTATCAAGATGGCTTTTTGAAATCTGTGGCAGCGGAAAAGTATTCTGCTATCAGCAGATTTGAAAAAGAAACTTGAAAATGTAACAACAAGCAGCATATCCACTGGAATACAGATTAGAAGTCTTTAAAAAAGCCCAAGAAACTTGAATAGATGTAAGAGCTTTTCACAACCTCAGGTAAAGCCTAGGAAGACACTTTAACAAGCTGTAATTGAATTGCTTTGCCGGAATGATAATGAAAAAACCATGATGGGTCCCACTATTAAAACTCTCGTGAATTGAGTTCTGGGTGTCCAGCAATTCACAAGATTTTCCACATGATCACAAGGCAGCTACAATACTTTGAGAAGTTAATTTTGATTTCTTCCTAAATATTTCTTTAAAAAGTCTTTCTAAAACACTTGTTCTCAACTGTGTCATTCAAGGACAGTACCATCACAACATATATATAGTCAGCATCTGCTCTTCAAACATACTACTTCTGACATTACTGTTCATATCAATTTCCAAAGGAGATCATTCTATCTTGAACCAGTTCTTCAAGAGCTTTGATTTCAGATGTCTTCAGAGATAAAACAGTATGTATTAATCTATTTCAAAGGTAACTCATTTAATATAACACTTACCTGTGCAGTTTCTGTCATTTTCTGCTCAAAATCGGATTTCAAGGCAGCATATTTCTCCACATACAGCTTATAGGTATCTGTAGCTTTTTTTGATTTAACTGCTGCCTGTTGATTGGTAAAGAAGTGTCAAATGTCACACATAGAGTCTGATCCAAGGTTTTAAAATTCAGTATGAAAAGAAAGCTTAGGATGATGTATTAAAAAAAAAAATCTTCAGGGGGATATCAAAACAGTGAAGAGTTTTACCAAATTTCACCACCTAATAACTCAGATTCAAGCCATTAGAGATTTCCATTCAAAGCTATACATAAAGCACAGAAAAATGTAATAAAGCAATTACTTCCTCTAAATCCCTTCCTCTTATCAGCAATGACAAATCTACACTTATTTTGAAACCAAATGCGTATTGCTAAGTTAATTAATTAGCTCTTGTCAAGTATTTAGATCGTCAACAGAAAAACATGAAAAAAGCAGGGTTGGAATGCAGAGTAAACAGGTTTTTTGTGCAATTACGAGAGAAACAATGGTAAAAAAAAAAAAAAGAAAGCACAATCCTCTGATAGAAATGAAGGAAAAAAATTCTGCATTACATCAATGGAAATTTTAAGATCAAGAGATATTTGAAAGAGAAATTAATGTATAACATACTGATGACCAGATTAATGCAGCTCAGTGCTGTTTATAATAGTCCTTTTTGGCTTTACCCTTTTTTTTCATTATTTGTTTCTAATAAACCAAAATCATCCTTATGTGAGCTTAACATTCTTAAAAGACAAAACAAACTACAAAAGATCCCAATATTAGACAGAGAACAAAACTAATGAAGTGATTGTTTGTGGGAGAGAAAACGTTATTTTCAGAGTTTACAGAATNAGGGGCCCAAAACTAGACGCATTACTTGAGGTGAGGCCTCACCAAAGCTGAGTAAATGGGAATGATCTTGACATACTAGATGGAGTTTTTCAAACTTTGATATTCTTGTTATTTCCAAGTTAAAAGCCAATGAAAATAAAGATCAACCTGAACACCAGCTTTGGTTCTAGCTTCTTTGTTCAACATGCTTTATATAATTTAAATCTCCCACTTGTTGTAACTCAAAAGTACTCCTAAATTGTGAATGACATCACTAAAGGCAGATGTGTATTTACTATTTTTTCTAGTTCTGAATAGCTCTCCTCCCCTATTTCAAACCAACACCTGCAATGACTTGTAAAGCTAACTACTGTTTATAACTTCCAAATGAATGAATGCAATGCTCCCCTCTGGAAAAATGAGTTATATTCTACAGTTTCCAAGAGGGGGGAAAAAAAAAAGAAAAGAAAGTGGAAGTAACAGTATATTCATTAACAGCTGTACAGCTGGGAAACACCAACCACAACTTCAAAGAAACGGGAAGCAAAGCTAGAGTTCCATTTTTCCAGTTACAAGCTTAAGCAGATCTTAGTAATGTAGATTTCTAAACCCAGCATCACAGAGCCTGAAAATACTTCACTGTCTGAAGAACATGCATCCTTCAGGCATTAAAAGGAGAACATGACAAGTTGTATCAAACCCATCAGTTACTTGTGCTGAATTTTACTTCATGATTCTCACTCCTGGTAATTCCCAATGTGAATGTGAACATTCTCAGTAATTGTGAATGCGCGAGAAGAAATCAGTCCTATCTTGTTTCCCAAATACTGCTTACTATGCTAAAAGTACAAGATGCTCTATGCTCTTGCCTTTAAAAATAGACTGTTTTGCAATAAGATCATTCCTAAAGTAACCATTGAAAAGAACAGAAATATCAGTTAAAAAGACTTCAAAATAAGGGGGTGTAATATAGTTTTTATGTAATATGCACTATGTAATTGACTTTCATTATTTACAGGATTTTAAGAAAACCAAAACATTGCCTCTTCGAATCATGTTTAATGATGAGCAGAATCTGACGGTTATGTGCTGAAGAACATCTACAAAAACCAATTACTCAGTAGGACAGATAAAATGATAAAACACCAGAACACTGTATGGTTAACTAGTAATCTCTTCTAGAAACAGGATGTGTCTGTTCTCAGGTGCTGCAACTGCTACTCTACTTAGCAGATTTACAGTAAGTGCATGAATAAGGATCTGTCAAGAACTTTTTGTTAAGTCACTACCAATAGAGAAGTTTGCACATCAGAGAACAACAGGAAATATTATATAACTTAACACTAATTTTCAGCTACAATGAAAATTTCAAGGTCTCAGACATCTTCTTGGATTCTTCAATAAAGTATTTCTCCAAACATCTCGCTTTGTGATAAGCTCTTAGCATACTGGTGCAAACCCCATGCTTTCTAATAAAGTAGTTCTGCGATTTTGATAGAAGACATTTTTCCTGTTGTGTTAGAAGTAATAAACCTCTTCTCTGCCAAAGGAAAAATACATGAATACAATCTTTGGCACTATGTTTCTGAAATCACCAGTAATAAAGGCATGACTGAAGAGATGTGATGGTGACAGTTACCTGCTCCCCTGGAAACACTTTCTAATATTGGAAGAGCATTCAACTATGGCCTAATTGTTCAAACAGAAGTATCTAGAGAAGATGCATAAAACAGTAAAAAGTGGTCTTCATCCTACAGCGCTTCCTCTCTCTCCCATCTCACGTAGACATCAGTCAGACTGAATATTTCTATTCGTTTTTGGTTCCAACAGGGATAATGTTATATCTTAAAAACAAGCCTTCTATCAAGTCAACTTTTCCTACTGAAAAGTTTCAATCTATTTACAGGAATTCAGAAAAATATGACTTTGAATATACTGGCAGGAAAACATCTGCCAACCCACATATTTCTGATTCATGTCTAGAACACCACATTCACTGTCATTTGAGACAGAAGCTAGGAAAAAAGCTGGACTTACATCAAGGATAAAACAATCAGAACATGGTCAATAGGATCACTTTCGTCATCAGTGAAAAGACAAAAGCCAACTCTACATGCTCCATCTAGACAGCAGCATAAAAGCCACTAGCATCATGCTATAAAGAACAGAACTGTACACATATCAGGTAACTGAAATGGAAACAGGCAGAGGTATCAAGGTTTAAAAAGAGAATACATAGTTAGAGAAAGGGAAACATAACTTTTTCCCCCTATTACTAAGTTTCCCGGAAACAGGAAAAAGTTACAGTGAGGCCAGTAGGTCCAGGAAGGTGAAGACACGCCTGGAGTACTGTGCCCCATTTTGGACATACTGGATAGAGTCTAGTAGAGACGAAATTGATGAAAGGACCGAAGCATCTCTCCCATGCTCTTTGCAGTGGGGCCCAGTGACAGAAACAGAGGCAATGGCTGCAGAAACAGCTTTTTCCTGTGAGGGTGATGGAGCACCAGCACACTTTGCCCAGGGAGGTTGTGGAGTCTCCATCAAGGGAAATATTCAAAAGCCATCTGGACATGGTCCCAGGCAACTGGCTCTAGGTGGCCCTGCTTGAGCAGTACAATTGGACAGGATGACCTTTAGGGTTCCTTCTAACCCCTGCTATCTTGTGACTCTGTGAATGGATCCAACTTTCTCATAACCCAAGGACGGTACTAAACACAACATCAATACACTCGTCCCTTGGGATTTTGGCCCATGAAATTGTAACTCCTTAATTTAGTACTGAATGTAACGTTAGCTTATCTTTCTTTGCGATGGAACAAGATTTCAAATACTCATATAATTAGCTACTTTGTCTCACTGAAGGGACAACACAAAACCTCCTAGTCTTTAATTCAATAACAAGAGCAATATTTACCTAAGCAAATTCATCCAAAAACATGGCAGTTGCTGAATTAATAATATGCAATTTCTGTAAAAATCATAAAAAATATCTGGAATGCAGTTATTTACAAAATAAAGAATTAGAACTGCAGCACAGTTAGAACAGATAAGTAAGCATAAAACCCTTGTAACTTAGTACTCAAAATACCACTTTATGAAATAGCCACAACTACTGCTATAACTACTTTTAGCCCTTTCTGAGCATTTCACTTACTAATGCAAAACGAATGTTACTGATTGACAACACAATGAATTAAAGTAAGATGTCACGGAATTACCTTATCAATTTCCCTCTGTGTTGCTCCTTCTTTTTTCAAACGTTCTTGTTCGACACACTTGGCATTGTAGTTTTCCTTTGATTTCTGTAAGGTCTGAGTGATACTTTGAATATTTTGTACTGCTTCCAATGTTCCTGAAACATCTTCTTTAGTCTGTTAAATATCACATGGTTGTCAAAACCAAAGCATTTTAATTTTAATGTTAACAAGTCATTGGACATGCATAAGAAAAAAAAATAACCTTTTTATAAGCTTTGACTTGTTCATCTCCATACTTGTGAACTTCCTTTATTAGGTCTTGTAATCTCCGCACAAGATCCAAGTGACAGCTTGCTAATTTTTCTGTTGAGGTTTTGAAAACATCCCAAACTGGTGCAAATGTCCTAGATTAAGGAAAATAGTATTTAATGTTCAACTGGATTTTTTCCCTTTTAGTTGGCTGTAATTTTTGTTTAGAAGTTTTAAAGCATAAATAGTAAGTTTACAGACATGCACTTCTGTTTCTAAAACTGAAATAAAAAACCCCGCAACAACCGCTATAAATTCTTATAAATGTTTCAAATGTACAAGGAATCCTAACTACTATTTTTTCCATGTTTTATATTTTACCTGTATTGACTCTAAGTAAAACACAGCAAAGTTGCCTTAATCTTCTCTACCATCAGCACATACTAACACCAAGTGGTATTCCTAATGATGATGTGAGAGCTACTCAAACTAATTTAACACGTATAAGTATTTTTATGTGTATACTTGAACAGTGCAAACAAATCAGAAATGACTTAGTTAAGTTTCCAGTTGTCTTGCATCACTACCTCTACAAGATGCAGAAAAAAAATACTGGCAACGATGGTCTGCCACTAAAAGGGATTTACTTGTTAAAGATTAACCATATGGCAAAGGAATGTTAGGGCCAGGCAGTTTCTCAGAATCAGATTTCTAAAGTGAGTGGACTTCTACAACTATTCTAAAGATACACTCCTAGCTCAGATTCCTGGTTAAAGCTGCTGAAAAATCAATTCTATACACAGCCTTTAAAGCAGTGATGTACAAACTAAAATACAGATACAGAGCCTTTGAAGATTAGCACAACTGATATCAAATTATCCACTGATGAAAGCTCCCCCAATTTCTAGCTGTATTTACTACAAATAAATACATAAATAAAGCTAGTCTCATCTAAAGGTCTGGGTTCTCACTGGAATAAACTTTTAATGAAAAATCATCCAGTTTTAAAAACACTCTCTCCTTGTATAAAACTTTCATTAAACTACAGAGTAAGTCTATTGAAAACTATTATTCTTAACATCTCTGAGGACACAGATAACACTCCAGAAAGGACAAATAATATATATAAATTTACCACCACATTTGCAGACCATATGTTCTCTCTTCAGAATAATAACCATGGGCTTAGGAGTACAGAATAGAAAGCCACATTCTTTATTATGTCTTAAAAAAACCTTAACGTTAAACACAGAGGAAGGGACAGTTCCTCCATGTTTGGGCTTCGTTTTTGTGTTTGTTTTTTTTTTTAACCTGTGAACAAATAGACGTCCTGGATTTTGCCATAGCTACATGATATTTTGCATGGATACTGAAGAACAATCACTTTTAAAGGGGGCAAAGTTATGCTACCTTCAATATCATCAATAAAACATTCAGAATAAAACTTGATTTATTTATTTCTCTCTTATGTACGCTTACTTACCCAAGCTGGGTGTAATTGCTTGCTGATTTGGCTAGTTTTGTCATTGCCCTTGAATACACCTCCTCTATTGTAGCCCTGTCAAATAAAGCCATTAAAAGCATAATCAAATTTTTGAAGATACTTGAAGACAGAGGAGTATGCATTTTAAAGGCGCAAAACAGAAGACTTTTTACTTTAGCTGACAATCACCCAATGAACCCTCAAAAACTATATATAAAATCTACACATACATCTTTACAAAATAATGCCAGAACCCTGTGACGGAATGTCGCAGAGAACAGCAGTAAAACCTAGAGACTCAGGGCTTTGGAAAGGATGCTTCCTTCCTCCTGTCTCTGCTGTTCCCCTCTGCTTTTAACATTCTTTAGCAACCATCAGAACCAAGTGACTGAACGATCACCCGTCTAGCACTGACTAAACAGCATCAACTTACAGAGCAACAAAATCAAATATAATTGTAACAAAAACATTAAAATAAACAAACTGAATGCTTACTGAGCAATCACATTAAATAAAATGGAGTCTCATCCAGTCCTTTTGTGAAGGGGGTTTGGTTATCTGTTTAAGTCCTTTGCACAGGGGCACTTGAGTTTGGAAAACAGTAAAATAACAGGTAATAAAAAGTATTGTGTTCTATTGTTAATACTCAACTGCAAAAAGGGTTGTCTTAATAAATCCTGATTTATTTTGGAAAACCTCTTCACTACATAAAGTTTCATTATATTTTCCTGCACTCAAATCTACAGTTTTTCTTGCTTTCCGTAGATTCCTTAAAGTCTCTGCTGGAGCAATTGCTATGGAGTAGCAGTCACACACAATGTACCACAGAAGTGACCTCATGTAAGTCAATCTTCCTCATCCTCCTACTACTAAGGTAAAGATAGGTATTATTTTGTTTTTCCACCCCCAAGCAATATTCAGTATGTAGTGATCAACTCAGTTTTAGAAGCATCTTGGACTTCACTACATATTGTAACTGCCTGTCCTTGACAATGCAAAAGCTTGAAGAAATTTTCTTCCCTGTTGTGTAATACCTTTACTCAGGGGTCAGGAGAAAAACAAACAAACAAACAAAAAGACATGAAGAATTCACCATTCTCTCAAGCTATACTGTAACTATAACCACGTATTGCTGAAGTAGACATTTTCTATTTGCACTTTCCATGCAAAAAGAGTTTTTTATGAAACAAAGTAGCAGTAATCATCTGAAAGAGAAGGGTATGTATTTAAACTGACTGAACTTCCAAAATAACTCTCCAGTCATTTGGACAATCCATTTGGAGAAGGGGATTAAATTGTAAAATGGAGTAACTCATTTACATTTTAAATCTCACCTACAAACAGCTGCAAAGTTATTCACCATAAAAAAGTCAATTAACTTTATGCTCCTCCCACATAAGTATTTTTGATGATAAGAAAAAGTGTAATTTTCCAAGGTTTGTAATTCTTGCTCACTGCACAGCAACAAGCACATACTCATAGACAATCAAAAAAAGACACTGATGTTTTTCTAATTGCCACAATGAACAATATATTTTGATTAATTATCACAGAATACCAGGGGTTGGAAGGGACCTAGAAAGATCATCTAGTCCAACCCCCTGCTGGCGCAGGATCACCTAGACAAGGTCACACAGGAACACATCCAGGTGGCTTTTGAATGTCCCCAGAGAAGGAGACTCCACAGCCCTCCTGGGCAGCCTATTCCAGTGCTCCGTCATCCTCACTGTAAAGAAGTTTTTCCTCAGGTTAATACTAAACCTTCTGTGGTCCAACTTACTCCCATTCCCTCTGGTCCTAACTTTGGATGACCTGGCTCTCTCTCTGAGAGCCTGGCTCTCTCCTCCTGACACTCACCCTTAATGTATTTGTAAACATTAATGAAGTCCCCTCTCAGCCTCCTCTTCTCCAGGCTGAAGAGACCCAGCTCTCTCAGCCTGTCTTCAGAGGGCAGATGCTCCACTCCTTTAATGATCTTGGTGGCCCTGCACTGGACTCTCTCCAGCAGCTTCCTATCCTTCTCGAGTATTCCAGGTAGGGCCTCACCAGGGCAGAGTAGAGGGGGAGAATAACCTCTCTCAAACTGCTGGCCACGCTCCTTTTAATGAATCTTAGGATGCCAATGGCCCTCTTGGCCGCAAGGGCACATTGCTGGCTCATGGTCATTCTCCTATCCACCAGGACGCCTAGATCTTTTTCCCCAGGGCTGTTCTCCAACAGATCAGTTCCTAGGCTTTACTGATAGATGGGATTGTTCTTTCCCAGATGCAGTACTTTACACTTACCCTTGTTAAATTGCATTAAGTTTCTCTCTGCCCATCTCTCTAGCCTGTCCAGGTCACGCTGGATGGCAGCACAGCCTTCTGGGGTGCTAGCCACTCCTGCCTACCAGCGATCTCTAGATATGATAGCTTTGTGCCTTTTTTTCTTTTTTTAAAAACAGAAGATTTCTGACCAAAATCCACACTTCTTTTCTTTAGAGCAATTTACAGCATATTTACCTGAGAAATCTCCACAAAACTAGAGTTCCGCAGTTTAGGGCACAGTATCAACATACAAAAGTTACAAACACTAACAACTGATAGATGCTGTCACTGACCAGTTGGGCATATATATCTATGCTTGTCCTATCAATTGACCTTCCAGAGTACTCTGATGTATGTGTAACAAACTATAAACATCTCAGTAAATTAATTTTCACCCTTTTGAAAATCTGTCTTTGATTGACATCTGTTATTAAAAGGGAATAGATCCATTGCAAGTTTCTTCTGATCAAGGAGGCTGGTTTTATGATGCTTACAAGTGGTGCAGATTTACCCACTTCACTCTTTCAGATAGCATATTTCTGAACCACAGATCCCACTGCCCCTCACTTCTTTTAGTATTTGACCATTAGCAAGTACTCTAAAACTCAAAAAAGTGAAACAGTACTGTTGAAAATTGAATTGGTATTGACTAAGTGAACAGAGGAGGAGGATGGAGGAAACCTTCAGCTCCTTCTAGGGATATCTGGTTGGAACAACAGATACAACACAGAAATACTATATTATTACAAATTAATACATTTCAAAAATTTCTGTGTTTTGGTTTGTTTGGGTTTTTTTCAGAAGGTTCTTGCAGAAGTTTTGAAAGAAAAGTCATTAAAAAATCCTTAAGCTGACTATAACAATAATAAAAAATACTACATCCAATGTGATTTTTCTTTTTTCATTACTATTTCTAAGACTGAAGGAAAGGGAAAAATAGACTCTGCCCTAATTAGGCTGAATGCAACCAAAACACAGGTAACACAGACTGGCTTCATACCAGTATGTGTTCTCTGTGCCCTAAGCAGTGTGTATATCCAAATACTCTCACCTATCATTCCCTTCTCTTTGAGATCCCTCCATACAAAAAGCAAAGTCTGGAGACTCCAGCAACCCTGACTGACCAGGTGACTACTGTCAAACAGTACCTACAAAGTTAACAACTCTAACTTGTTGAAAGTATTAATATAAACTCAGATCTGTCTCCTCTACCTACATGGCAGAAGAAAAAAAAAGGGAATTCAGGGGAAGACCTGGGAGTGGCCATTTTCCTTGGCACGTGGTAAACCTGGCAGCTGCCTTTGGAGCCTCGCAGAGGAGTCTAGCCACTAGGGAGCCCACCATGCAGCCCATGGAGCAGAAGCCCACATCAGAGCATGGTGGGTTCCCCTGAAGACACACCAGGACTCCAGGGAAGACCTACAGGAGTCATTGTGGAACTGATGCCACACTGCCAAATGGAAGGATGGTTGGGGGTTTTCCCCTGAAGAGAACGGACTAGTACCATTGTGGACTGGACTGGAGTCCTGCTCCACTCATTTCTCCACCCCTCTACCTTAGGAGCAGGGCTCAGGTGAGGGAAGGGATGGAACTTTAGAACTGTGTGTGGGTTTTGTATACTATGTGTGTCCTCTTATCCCACCTGGATTTGATTGTGACTTTGTTTAGATTAAATTTTGATTTTTTTCCCCATGTCTGTTCTGTCTTTTGCCTGTGACCATAAGCGACCATAAGAGTCCTCCCTGTCTTTAGTTCGGACCTTCAAACTCTAGTTGTGTTTTTTCCTTCCCATCCCACCAGTATGGGGGAGAAATGAGTGAACAGCTGTGTGGTTCTGACCAGCCAGCAAGGCCTAAACCACAAGTGTCCATGTGAACCCTCATTTATTACTACATGGTCATTAATTTTTAATGTTACTTAAGCTTGTTCAACTTGAGAATAATATAATCTCTTTCTTGACAAACCACTAGAATTAATTAGCAGAAACTTCAGCTGAAGCATTTTTAGTTTGTGGAGAAAGGTCCAAATGTTTGGGGATTTTTTATTGATTGCAAAGGCATGATTCATTTAAAATTTATTTTGGAGGAGCTTACAGAGTGAAAAAGAAAAATTAGAATGCCACATTCTTTTTACTAGTAGTTTTGTGTAGAATACACTGTCAAGTTTTATTTTTGCCCATACAGTAAAGCAAAGAATCCAAGCCACATATAGCATCAAGTTATTTTTATCCATGTACGTAAGACATTTAGCCTTATGACCAGTATGAATAAAATGAAGCATGCCCAAAGAATGTAACATAAAGGAGATAGGAAGCACAGTGAGAGCTTCTGATCTAAATATGGAGGTAAATCAAAACGCAAAGGATGTAAATCTAATAGAATTAAACGTTTCACCTTAGGTCTATGATTTACTGCTATAAAAACGGAATGATTCAAAAAACTGAAGTAGGTTGCAAAGGAAAGATCCAGGCACTCACAAAGACAACACAAAGCAAACATTTATAAACACCAGTATTAGAAGTGCAAGCCTAAGTGAAGTTTTAAGCATTTCACACTGGACGCGAACAGTGTGATATCCCTCCACTGAAGCCAATACAGGATTTTACTGGAACGCTCTCTGACTTCATGTCATAGGGTGACTAAAATTGAAGAGAAAGGGGTCGTTTGATATTTGTATGTCTTTTTCCCTTTAAGAGGGAGGGAGGAGGCTAGTCTTTCCCCCTCCCCCCTTTCCTTGCCTGTAAGAAGAATTTATGGAGGAAAAAACTGATAAGAACTGATGCTGTGCCCCGAAGGACCAAAGGCTGTGACCTNAATTCACTATCTGTGTGCCTGGTGCTTTTATTTTATTTTGCTGTCCCCATTTGGGGAGAGGGGGCATCTCGGAGACCCTCTCAACGAGATTGTTCTTTTGACCCTAATAAATCCTTAGTTCTTCTGGTCAAACCAGGACAACTTCATAATGTGTTCTATGGAATCAGGGACTCTTGAAGCATTAGATTCCTTGGGTTGTGTTGTCCTTACAACAGAAGGTTGCCCATCACACATGGCCTCTGGAACTCACCTGCTTCTCCTGGGTGGAATAATTTTTGTCATTTTGTCCAGTTCACTTTGAAACTACACAAATGTTTGCGCAAGTGAGAACCTGCCAGATTTGTGCTGGTTACATTTTGTGGAAACTTAGAAGAAACTCTTAGTTGAGAGGTATTTGAGGCCAAAACTGAAATTTTGATGAAAAATTCCAGAAAAGCTGGTTTTTTGGACAGCTTTTACTGCAAGAAACCTTCACTAAAACAGCTCCTCAATCCATCTCTTGCAAGTTTTTTCCATGTGTCACCTGGTATCAGTAACTGAATTAAGACAAAATTCTGCAGCATACAATTAATTATGCCCAGAATGGAAATTTTTATGTTCAATGTCATCTTCTTTCACAAATAAGAACTAAAACCAGCATCTGTTTTGGAAGTTGTTACATCCACAGATTTCAGTTCTGTCCCTTCCAACCCACAGAAAAGAACCTGTGTTATTTTCTGCATATTATTTTCCTGTCCTTATGTATCACTCCCTTTAATAAACCTAGTTTCTTAACATCTTAATCTGAAAATACAACATTTAACAACTTACTACCAGCTGCTAATATCCTAATGTCTATGGTCAAAACTTTGTAAGACTGAGAATTTTTGCCATTTGAAATAACTCNTCTGGACCTGCTCCATCAGATCCATGTCCTTTCTGTATTGAGGGCTCCACAACTGGACACAGTATTCCAGATGAGGTCTCACCAGAGCAAAGTGGCAAAATCACCTCTCTGGATCTGCTGGCCACGCTTCTTTTGATGCAGCCCAGGATGCGATTAGCCTTCTGGGCTGCCAGTGTGCACTGTTTGCTCATGTCGAGCTTCTTGTCCACCAGCACTCCCAAGTCCTTTTCTGCAGGGCTGCTCTCCATCATCTCATCCCCTAGCCTGCATTGATAGTGGGGATTGTTCCGACCCAGGGGTAGGACCCTGCACTTGGTCTTGTTGAAGCTCATGAGGTTCACCTGGGCCCACTTCTCCAGCTTGTCTAGGTCCTTCTGGATGATATCTTGCCCCTCCAACTTATCAACAGCACCCCATAGCTTGGTGTCATCTGCAAACTTGCTGATGGTGCACTCAATGCATGACAAAAAATTGGGATTAGTTTAAATAAACTGCTGGACACCTAATGTGACACCTCTAGATTTTTACCCCTATTTTTTAATGTTCATTGATTTTTACATGTCTTGCATGTTACTGTTAAATATAATTATAAACTTAAAAAAGAACCATGAAGAGTATATTAAAGAGCCATGATTAGCAAGAATGAATACTTACCTTTCTCTTATAAAGTCTGCTAAGTCTTTTGTTGACGAATGTCCATGTTTCATGTTGTGGTAGAGGACATCAAAACCATTGTTCCTTTCCCCCTAAAGTTTAATAATAAGAAAGAACTATGAAACACATGATACAGCAATTACAGAACAAGGTATAGAACCTATGCATTTTAATGACAGATTAAGTTCCACGAAGTAAATGATTTCTAATCAATCTTTTCACCAACTGCTGTTAGTTCCCTTCAATCCCCAACATGCAGAACAAATGAAAACAATCTCACAAGCTACAACTACCCTTCTAATGACAACTCTTCTGTTACATAATGCCAGGCTACATTTAAAACTATTTCTTTTCCAGATCTTTACAGGCCTTGTATTCTCTTTCACTTTCCATCTTATTAAACACATACTAATAATTGTACTCTCTCTTTATTCTCTTTCATTATGTTCCATGAACTAAAGTTCACACTTTGCGTTCAGTAGGTATCCCGCTTCTCCAATTCTTCACATTTCATGTATCTTCCTCTGCTTTTTAAAAAACTGGTTTATAAAAATCACTCATCTCTTCCTTCTCACAGGTAGCTCTCCTTTGACTATTAAGTTTAGTTATAAAACTTGAAACACGTTCCAGTGAGTAAAGCCTAACTCCCCATTAAAACTGATACACTATCCAAATACTGGTTAATAAACTCAGCCAGCTTTATCATCTCTGGCACTATAGAGAATTTTTTCTGGACAGGAGAAAGCAACAACAGAAATGAAAGGAAGGCAAGGCAAAGCACAGTGTAATAGCACTGCTACTATAAAAGTTTTCCTGCCAAACTAGCCATTCCCCTCCTCCCTTCCAAAAACCTTCAGATCATTAATGATGCTGCCGCAAAAGCCACAGACGCATGACCTCAGGAAAAAAGCATGTATGTTCAGTGTGGAAGGGAGAGATAGCATAATATAGGATAATTTCAGTTGGAAGGGACCTAAAACAGTAATTCAGTTTTCCTGTTTTATTTTTCAGTTGTAAAATTTACCTGGTGAGGTGTGCTTTATGGCTGCACATAGACATTTTCCCAGAACAGAAATGTTTGAGGGGGTCTATGGCCAAATCCTCAGGCTCCTCTCACTGGAGATGTACAGCTGCCATTGTGAAAAGTCCAGGATTTTAAGAGGGATGTGAAGGTCCTTGAATACTTCCAGAGGAGGGCAGCAAAGCTGGAAGGCATGTCCTGTCATCAGTGGCTAAGGACTCTTTTAAGTTTGTCTAGTTAGTGTCAGTGTTTAAGAGGCATTTGAACAGTGCCCTTATGTGTTAATTTCTGATCCACTGACAGGGTTAGGACATCGACCACCTCTCTAAGAAGCCTGTTTCAGAGTTTGACCATCTCTCAATAAAGAAATGCTTCCAAATGTCTGATCTAAACCTCCCCGGCACAGTTTTGAAACAAACATGTGTCCTATCACTGAATCCAAGGGAGAAAAGACCAGCACTTCCCTCTCCACCTTCTCTCTCCTCAGGAAACTGTACAGAGCAATCAGGTTGCTCCTCAGCTTTTTTTTTTTTAACTAGACAAACTGGAAAATAAAACTGGAAAATAAAAATAAATATCAGTGATTAGATCACTAAGAGGAGCTGCATTGCTTAGCAGAAAAGGTGAGACCAGGGAGGAAAAGGCAGGCAAGGGACTTCCCAGGTTAAATTAGTGGAAGCAGCCATAGATGGATGATAGAACTTTGCAGCAGCCATGACAACAGGCCCATAGCAGTACATAATTCATCAGTCAAGAAAACCATGCATGGACATACACATCTACAAAAACCAGATGACTGATTGAGATTACCAGCCAGGATTGTTTGCTTTACTTCTTCCCAGCATCAAGGAAAACAAAACCAAATGAACAAAAAGAAAACACACACAAAATCACAGTTCCTAAAGGTGCAGTGTTTTAACCTGGAAAATTTCATCAAAATGCAGATCAGTTTAGCATAAGTGCAGTTACAGAATGGTCTGTAAAGTACAAGCAGAACTAAATTGTTTACATGAAAATATAGCAAACTCTAAATGGACTATCTATAAATTTATAAATTAAAGAATGCCAATTAGTAGGAAATGTAATTTTTTTTAAATGTTGTCTTACTCTTTCAAGTACCAGTCCAAACAGTTTCACTCCTGTCTAACCATTTTTCCCCATAGCTTGTAGTCCACAATAATTCTGGGCACTGGTGCACTAATAGGTAGCGTATTAACTTACTATAAAGCCTGAAT
Source organism: Bucco capensis (assembly GCA_013396975.1). Taxonomy (NCBI): domain Eukaryota; kingdom Metazoa; phylum Chordata; class Aves; order Piciformes; family Bucconidae; genus Bucco; species Bucco capensis. The sequence continues at coordinate 68,881 of VWZO01011728.1, read as the reverse complement.
ACCACTACATTTCAAAAAGAATCAGCATAACTCTATAATTAAGACTTCACTAATACTTTTCAATTAGAATACAAAATAAAACTCTTACTTAACTACTCCATGGTTGTTACTGTACCACAATTTTTTGTAAATGCTTATCTCCAAAGAATTTCTTCCAGAAAAACGAATAAAATTCACCTTTATGTAATGCTCTTTCCCTTTAAGGTGTTTCTTCTAGCCAAACCAACACATTGATCAAAATGTGCTGAACACAGACTGCTTCTGAAGTGAACTTTTCTATACTGGAGCTCCATAATTTCCTGCCACATTAGAAATACAGGAAGGATAACATAGCCATGACCCAGATTCTGGCTGCAGCCTTCCTGATGGCAAATAATGTGTAAGAAATGTAACTTCACAAACCTTTAGAGAAGGGAATGAGCCATAATAACCAACTCCCATCATCATATTTTTCCCTAACTGTAAAAGAAGCTTACTGCAAAGGAACTAACTTTTCCACTTAAATGAATTTTTCCAATCAGTCCTACTCTTGTTCCTGACTTCACATCAAATATCAGAACAGACAATAAAGAAACAGAACAGATACTTTCCTCGATTTAAAAAGTCTCTTGAAAGTCACATTATTTATACATTATCAATAGCTATCAGAATCTAAGAGAAAAATATGAAAAATATATTAAGGTTTAAACGAAGCAATAAGTACAAAGCAAGCTCCCGGATTGGAGGGCCTATGTGGTTTCAACTTGGCAAGACATGTTTTCACTTGTGAATATAATGTCACGTGTAGCCTATCATATCAATATCAACTGTAAGCAAAAACATCTATACCTCAAAAATACTGAATAATTTATATGATCAAGATTTCTGATGATTAATGTGATGACAATTCTATAAACTACATTATCTTCTACTCATGTTTGGAGACATATGGGTACCTATGTCAAATAAAGCATGGTATTCTCAGTGAAGAGAACAGATAGTCTTCTGCTAGCCACAACTTCTTCATTCAGAAGTTACATTCATGAAAAGCAGCTGAAATAATTCATACAATAAGCATCAGAGTTAAGGGTCTGTGTGAAGGATTAAAGACAGAGGTACATGCTGTGGCTAAGAAGAAAAGTAGTTCAATTTACAAAAAAAAATTATGTACTCTCTTGCATGCACATATGCAATCAACACTGTTCATTTGTGTTCTGGTTGCTTTTTCTCAGCACTGCCTCTCCCCACACATTGAATAAAATCCTGTACATGGAAATTCTGTGTCTTGCCAATTTTTCTTCATTAAGTGTTTTTACCTGTTCTTTCCTGGTGGCAACCGTAATAGCTAGGATCACTAAAAGCCTAGTACCAGCCTACTGCAGCATATAGCAGAGGGAACCAATGAAACCTTCCACTCCACTCAGCAGAAATTATCATCTGCTGCTATGACAGACAGAAAAGTCAGATGCAGATTCTTCTAGAAGTTGCACCTTGGAGGAAGAGGAACCTCTCATCACACACAATATCAGATCCTATGGAACAGACTTCCACATCAGTTTGAATGCTATTTCAGAATGTCATTCTGAATGTCATTTTGTAGGTGAAACACCATCTGTTGACAACGACCCCATCACTAATCAACAGAAAACAACCATAAAACTGTAAAAGAATGCAAAATGTAAGTGGTCCCCTTCCCATATAGACTTAATTTAATTTCTTTGAAGTTCATTAGCAGTTTCTTCCTTCTTCCCTTGAGTTAAAAAACCCTCTCTTCAGAAGCTTGTATTCCTACTGAGGTTTCCCATTTTACACTGCCATAAGGGAGTTCTTTTGTGTATATAGTATGGATGTCCCTGACAGCAAGCTGTAAGAGGAAACAAGACTTCAAGTATAAGTAAACACTTCACTTAAATAAGCCTATAAGTGAAGTATTACTGACCAACTTTGCATACAAACCAAAGTAAGTCACAGAAAGCAAAGGAAAGCAGTCCTTCCAGTTCCCTTCATCAGGAACTCACTGCAATGATTTTCTCATGGAAATGAAAGTAACACTGTCAGCAAATGTGAAGTCAGAATTCAGCATTTCCATGACTTGTGCATAACAGGAAACAGATTACAGGAACTCTGCCTTAGTGAACTACTTAACAGACTGAAAATTTTTAAGAATCTAAGTTTGTTTGTTTGTTGCATGTAAAGACCATTACCTTTGGTGAAGTAGCCAGAAATTCCTATGCAATCTACAGAAGTATTTATTTCTACATTCTTAAACAAATTGTATGACAATAAGCTCTTGTCTGGTTTGGCATAAAGCTGTTTGATATTAGCATCTATTAGTGTAAAAAGTTAATACTGTATAGTACAGTACTGTCTCTTTACCCAGTATGAACAACTGCTTCTCCATTATTAAGAGGATTCTTAAGTTTCCATGACTGGTCAGTTACATACGACTTGTTTAGCTAGTGTAAGTAGTAAGAAAAGGATGGCTGCAAATACTGTTTTCACAGCAAGACAGACAACAGAAGTCACATAAAGTTCTTAAATACATTTTGATCTTGGTCAGACTTCACAAGCTTGATGAGAGATGTTCAGACAAAGTTTGAATTTCTCTAAGTTCAGCAAGTAAAAACCTATTTGACAATAAGTGAATTACTGTCATTTCACACTATGCTTTTAGAACATGCATTAGCAGCAGTTAAACGTGCATGATCATTCTTCAACCCTTTAAACATGACCACATCACTACATTAAATGGAATAGACTGAGAAAATGTTACTGTTTTTTTAATAAAAAATTTAAGCTATAACCTGCTGAATCCTCTCTTTAAAATAGCCTACCAAACCCACAACTTATTCTTCAGGAAATGGGCAGACAAATATTCAGACTGCAACACTTGGAAGTGGTACTCCCAACTTAATTACAGGATTTCTTTTTAACCATAGAAAAGGGTTAGGTCCCTAATTTACTCCAAATCGTCATAAAAAGAAAACTGGATAATCTCTAAATGAAGTTGCTTTGGGAAATATGTACCAATGAAATACGACCAACATCCTTCCACACCTTGTTAGATAAATGCTAAATGAAAAAAGCCTAGCGAAAAACCAGTGCTTTCAAAGCCTAGAGAAAAACCAAGGAAATGAGCATCACTTCAGTTTTGGGTATAACAATAGAAAATTTTGTATCCTTTGCCTCTTCTTTCAGCCAGGTCAAAAAAAGATGTCTTAACAGCTAGTTTTACACTTAAATTACTGCCTGTAGTCCTCTGTGTCCTGGTTTGGTCTAAAACCAAACAATTCTGTCCAGTGATTTTACTTTTCAACTGAAACTGCTCTAATTAACTGCACTTTCTGAAGCTCATAGCTTGTTTTTCACAGATAAGATCCAATGTTTTGGAATTATAGCTGAGGAACAGAATGTACCAAGGTCACCGTTAGATCTTGTGTTCCACAAAGTGGGTGCTGAGCAAAGGACTACACCTTTAGGGAGGAGCGGACAGTTCAGGTGAACCTTAAGTGACCAACTAGGTATTCCACACCTTTAAATGTCATATCCAATGTAAAATAAGAGGGTCAGTTCCCCTCCTTCCCTTTTTTTCTTCTGCCTTCCTTTGATGGCTGGCATTTGATGATCTGGACCGAAGGTTCCAGAATCCAGCTCCCCGTATCAGGCTATAACCTGGTGCTGGGCCTACTCAGTGGTGGCCTAGTTACCAAAAAGGGGATTTGGAGTTCAATTTTGGTTCTGTATATACTTGTAAATATTTTATTTCTATTATTTTATTAAAGCAGTTTTAGTTTTATTTTCCAATCCGTAAATCCTCTCAGCTCTTTATTGCTAATTTTCCCTTCCCACAGTTGGGGGGTAAGAAAGGTAAATAGAGAGTGACTGTCACTCAATTTAGAGGGTCACCCCAGCCCCTAACCGACAACACTCTGTCGGATACAAACATGGAAAAAACATATCCCTGATCAACAGATCATGCATGCAAGAATCCTAATACAGATATATCAAAATGCCATTCAAGCCTTTTTGGTAAAAAAAATTTGCATCAAGAAAATTCCAGACTTGCATGGATACGCTAAATAACAACTGCAGACGATTCATTAATGGGGGTTGAGAGAACACAGCTCCCTCATATAGATGCAGTTCAGTGTAGAGGTTGGGTCTACATTCCCACGATTCTAAAATGAGAATTCCAGATATTAATCAAAACCAATCTCTTTTTTACTCTTTTTCAAGTACTCATGAAGAAGTAACACTTTAAATAAAGCAACAATAACTTTCCTAACTCCAGAGATAAGTAAACTCATCATAGGTAAATTTTAACTTCTGAGTGTCTGAAACAGCTACAGAAAATTCAGAGCATCAAAACAGTTATCTGATTTTTACACAGGCAACATACCTTCTTTACTTCTGAAAGTTTTGAGAAGTCTGAACACAAAAGCAATCCAGCACTTGGAGTTTACTTCTTCTGGCTTTAAGAAATAAAGATGCGCTTAGAGAAGCTCTACACACGTGAAAAAGGACAGATAATTCTCCTCTATACCTTCATAATTAAAAATATTTTTTTAACAAAAAGATAGGAAGTTGCCAACTCATGCTAGATGCACACACAAAGGGAGGAAACAAAGCAAATATTGCACAACAGCCCTACCAAAACTGAGCATCCATCTGTATGCCAAGTAGAAGAGTAGCACTGTTTAAACATACAAATGGAACTCTCGGATGGAAGCATGACAAGTCTCAGTGTTACTAATACTGCATAAGTGCCTAAGACAATACTACTTATGCTTACTAGAGCAGGCCTCTTCCCCAAGCTATAATTATTGACCTTGGACTAACTGCCAACCCCTATATTTTACAAAACCTCTTAAAAATAAAGGAATCTCACAACTACTCTTTAAAGCTACAGGTAACACAAGTGATTAAAAAGATAAAACAGAAGGAAGTCATCAAAGCCAATTTAAACACATATTTTTATATCTCAGAACTTCCAGAGTTACCAAGCATAGTGTTACACAGAGATTAGTTTCAGCTATACATGGAACTTCCAACATTTTAATCAAATTAATTTAATGCAATTAATAGACACTGACTGGCTTAGAAGTGGCTTATTTTTGTTAACTTGACATAGTTTAATAGACTTAGTATTAGAAAAGTACCACCTACACCAGTCAGTTTAAGTACAATGTCAAAGCTTACACAGCACTTCTTAAGCAGTTAAGAAAACAGTAAATGATAATGAACACTTTTTTATTCTACTGTTCCAGTATGAGTGTATTCAACGTGACAAAATGTAAATATATATAATGGAAATAACTTATGAAAGTGTTCCCTTTAAATCACATCATTGTCTTGATGCAGCACCTACACAGCAGCAAGCAATCAATGTTTTATGACAACATCCTAATTAGGAGTTGGGAATGTTTGGCCATGTGACTTGAATGCCTAAACTCAGTCATAAGAATCAAAGCCATTTATATCCTGTGTTACTAAGTTCATAATTTTTGATATCACAAAAAAGTAAATGTGTGCAAATCACTTTGAAAACTTCTGTTCTAGAGTGCTCTGCTCTGTTATCAGACGTACTTTTTTCAAGTGACAGCCTGAAAAATAGTACAGTTTCTCTCTCAATGACCTCTCAGAAGTAGACAACAGATGGCAGGCCATAAAACATCCATTTTTTTTTTTACATTCTCTAACAACAACAACAAAATTAAAAAATTGCAACTACCCAAACGCTTTTAAAAGCAATACAATATAATGTAATCATGATCAGGCTAAGTTCAAGACTATTACAATAAAGACGCTAAGATTTGGGTTTTTTCACATGAGCACTTTGAGGATGTTCTTCAAAGACTGCAACTGGTACACATTGACCTATACGTCACTCCATTTTCTGAAGAAATCCATTAACTCCCTCTAATTTCTGACGTCTTACAATATGTAATCATGATCAGGCTAAGTTCAAGACTATTGCAATAAAGAAGCTAAGATTTGGGGTTTTTACATGAGCACTTTGAGGAAGTTCTTCAAAGACAGCAGCCTAAGTAGTATGTAAGAAACTAGTACACATTCACATATACGTCACTCCCTTTTTCTGAAGAAATCCATTAACTCCCTCTAATTTCTGATGTCTTTTTCTATCAGTTGCAGCAAATTATCAGATCAGGAAAGAGCATCCAATAGCTCAAGATCCAGGCTTCCATTTCTAATGCACAATTTAAGCTGCAAATTGATGACAGTATGTACATCTAATAAATACTAATTATGTTTTGGATTCATTTTCACACCAGTGTTTTAAAAAGTATAATTACCACATTCCATAGGTGACAAAAACATTTTGCCTGGTGATACCTAGAAAGGCAAGGCAAAAGCAAGAAAAAGACAGTTCTTCTAAATTTCTACACAATACCACCTTTCTTTCTCCTCACAGATTAATCCTCCTTATTTTTAGTTATTAAGCATACACTGCATTTTAACAGAAATCTTCTAATTTCCATCTTAACTTTCTCACCACATTTCAAAGCATATGTAGATTGTATCCCAAGTCTTCCAAAGCACAGAAGTAACAATTCTGAACAATAATCCATTCTGAAAAGTTAGTGGAAATGGAGAAGTCTAATGATTCAAAATGCATAAACCTATAATTTATGCTTGATTCTGAGGATATACAAAAACTCAGTATTTTATGACTTTAAAAATCCAGTATATTTTGACACTACAGCTAATCTTGAAAGTTATTTACCCACAACAGCAATGAAGAAGCAGTCCTTATTCCTTTTTATTTTACTTCTACACAAAGTAAAACCCTGTCCATGGTATTACAAAGTTGTTTCCCAGTCAAAGTTTTTCAAGTTAAAGACCTCTCTAATGTGTTTGTCATTACTGCAAGACAAGAAGAATACACTTGTTGTCCTACTTTGAGTTATTTTTGGAGGCAGGAGAAAACCTCCTTCTCCTGGTGCTCATTGCTGACCCACACTAGGAGTTTTGCCAACAGAGCTATAAGACGGAGACTTTGTAGAGCAAAGAGAAAGAATGGGAAAGTTGAGTAGATGCCTACTACGTCATATTTGCTCGTAGCATTTGTGAAGACATAGACAGGGATACAGCACATAACATAGTTAAACAGAAAAGTGTTTGACTTCAGATAATGAATAAACTTCTATTTTACTTTAACCTTCAGAGAGAACAGTTAACTTTTCCAATGAAATGTGACTTCTTATGTTAATTTAAATCTTATTTTCATGAAAGATAAAAAATTTCCACATATTATACTGATCTCCCACACTGAGTCTCCAAAGTAAGCAGATCTGTATGCCACAAGAACAAATCTAATATCTTGCTTCATTACATCTTAATATTTTGTTGAAAGACAGTTAAAAAGTAAAAATGAAATATAATGCTGCAACCAAAACATGAAATCTGGCTTGAGCTATACTTTATATTCAAGAATGGTATTGTATTTGTGAAATTAGCTTTCTTGCTTTGAAAGAAAAAGCAGATATCTAAAATATATTTTCTCTCTCTTCTTTTTGTAAATTGTTTCAATGGCAACAAATAAAAAAAAAAATTGTGTTCCCTTTATTAACTGGTAGAGATGCACAAACATGCAAAGATGTTCCAACTGTTGTAAGCATCCCAAAGATCAGAAGAACACTTACTGTAATGTTTCAGACCAGCTACGGTCACAATGAAAACCAGTTTAATTTCATACGAGGCTCAATAATAACCTAAATTCAGATTTTAATATTATTCCCTGTATGTAACTATTCACTTAAAAACATATACTTCTGCGCAGAGATGACTGATAAATGGTGTTCCTAACGCAGACCGGGAATCCTGTTTTCCCCCAGCTGGCTACTGTTCCGGCTGTATCTTCTGACATGCAGACGGAGACAAGTTACCGATACAAAAGCACAGAGCTCCGAGACGCAGCTTCGCGTTTGCGTGATACAACTGTTAAGTCGTTACAGTCGGTGCGATTTCCCCGAGCAACTGCATTGTTTGGAAGGCTTAAAGAACAGGGATCGGACCAGAGCCCAAACACATCCACGCACCACGGTGCCTGCGAGAGCGGATGCCCGAGCACTGGGTCTCGCGGCCCCGCATGGACCAGCAATCCCTCTCCCCCGCCAACAGATCCGTAAGCGCAGTGCGGGGCGGAGGGAGGGCAGGGACGGGAGCTGGTGGTCCCATCGCTCCGCCGCGGGCTGCCCGGACGAGAGCAGCGGCGACACGGGCAGGTATGCCGCCTGCCTCACGGCCCAGCCGGGCCGAAGCGAGCCGCGGAGGGCACAGGGGTGACGGCCGCCCCGTTCGCCGCGCACCCCGCGGCAAGGCCCCAGCCAAGTCCCGGGGGTGGCGTGAGAGCCGAGGCTGATCTCGCGGAGGCGACTCCGACTGCACCCTGCTGTGCCCTGCCCGTTCCACCCGAGGCGCGGCGGAACCGTCCCGCAGCGTTCCCCTACCCAGAAGCTCTGCACGAAGTACGCCATCACAACCTCGCCGCCGTCCCGGCCACCGGTGAGCCCGGCCCCGGCTGCCTCAGCCGCCGAGACGCGACGGAGGAAACGGGCGGCGCACCGCCCTTCCCGTTACAGTACAATCGCCTCCTCCCACACAGCGCAACCACCCCCGGCGTCGCACATGCGCGCAGCCGTGCGCAGCCGCCTCCGGCCGCTGGAACTCTTGCGCAGGCGCATAGCGACCTCGAAGAAGCATGCGCAGAGAGCGGATCCAGCGTCGGCATTTGGGGCGGATGGGCGTTGCGGGCTGGGGGGTGGTCTCGCGTGAGGATGTTTTTTTCGTCGTAGCCGGTCGGGCGCAGAGTAGCCAGCGCCGCAGGTGGGAAAGGGACCACAAGGCATGTCTACGGCAGTAGGGGCAGGGCCGGCAGCTCCGGTCCACATGGGATGGCGGATTGCCATGTCGTGAGTGAGGAAACTCCGAGCAGTAGAAATAGGAACATAAATACGGAGGACGGGCGGAGTAATCTCGAATAAAAACCCTACAAATGTGTTCAATAACGGCTAGGGAAAGGCCACACTAGAGTGCTGCAATGCACAGAGGGGAAGTAGCTTCACAAGTTCAATCCAGCCAAGATCCTTCGAAGCAGGCAATGACTAGTACTGCTGGGAACGTTGCTGATAAAATATAGCTTACTCTCCCAACCACCTTTTCTCACAGGACTTTACAGTTCCAGTGGCATGCTTCTAGAAACAAAGCTTTTCATCTAAAGCCACATGGTCTGAAGATGTTTACTTCAAACCTTCATCTTCAGTGGCAGTTCAGTTTCCATCCCCTTTATTTACTTGATGTAGGTTATTAGCCAGTGGAGGTGATGCTGATTGCTGAACCAGAACATGGAGCCACTGAAGTGCCATCAGTGGCCAGTCTGCATCTGGAATGCTGCTTGAAAGTGACAGTATCTTGATACATACTTCATGGCAAAGTCAGCACCACTGGGCCCTGTCTGGGACCAAGAGTTCCTCTTGTACCCCAGTGAGACAATTCATTGCCCAATACAGCAGTAAGTTTTAATTACTGACTAAAAATTGAGGGCCAGGTCTAATCAGTGATGTCAGTGTCTGCAGCAGCTTGTCCTATACAAGCATGTGATAAGTGCTTTACCCAAATTTATGGCTCTGTCAGCACAAAGCTTTATCCAAGATACAAAAGGTAAGAAGCTGATGCTTATGCCTGATGTTCAAGGTCCTACCTTCACCCTCATGGAAACTCTTGTCTCCGCTGTAATACTGATGACCTGTGGCCTAAAAAATACTAGGTAAGGTATAGTGCAGAATATCCATGTCTTCCCTAAGAATCTGATGAATTCACTGACTTGATACTCTAATTAAAGACTTCCATGAAAGCCAAATGTTCAGGGGAAATGGAGAGAGAAGTTTACAGAGCTATAGAATTCGGTAAAAAAAATTAACCAGTTAGGGCAAATGACAGCCGAATCTGTATTATTCATATCAATTTAAGTCAGTATGATTAATTCTGAATTACAAAATTTCAATTACCTTTACCAAAGATACTTTAATGGAAGATGAACAATGCAACTCTGAACTGGTATTCTAGCCAGGGATAACTCACTGTAGCTTTAGTCCATCACTTCCTGTAGCTCCATGGGATGTTTAGGAGTTCCTTTCTTTGTAGCAATGTTCTCCCAAGGTTTCAGTATATGCAAAGCTTATGAAGTTGCCAATACCAAGGCAGAGAAAACTTCTGGACCCTGTTTGTAGTCAAAACCTCTTTAGAAGTCCCAAAACTGTTAGATCAGGATGTCTCTCTTTGATAATACTAGTAAGCAGGTGTACTGTAACAACATGCTATAGGACTGTATCTAAGAAAAACTACTTTATGTATCTACTTACTTGATGTAAGTTGCAGTCTGCATTATGAGCTGAAAAAATATGTGAGCACAGTACTTTTTGCAATGTGTGTTGCTATCTGTAAGGATGTACTCCAGGGCAAACAACAAGCTGCATCATCAGAGCTGAAGGGCTTTGTTCCATAGAAGACAGAAAAATACCTTTCACAGGTACAGATACTATGGTGTGATGGAAGGAGAGTCAGGTTCACAAATATATTTCATAGAAAAGTTCCCATCTCCTACATTTCCAGAGCTAGCTAGTAATCCATTTTCTACTGCTACACCTAGATGTGAATCAGCTGCTTTAGTGTTGCAGCAACCTACCATCAAACCCATCCTCAGATATTCAACAACAGCTTTCCTAAAAATTCAAGTGAAATGAAAAACCTTAAACCTGTACTGTATCCTGCAGCATAGATACAGTTATATAGAAAACCACTTTGATAGGGATGATGACTATGATCAAGTTATGTTCTTAATGCACAGTGGATCTCCCCACAATAATATTAATTTATTGGGAGTGAACTTTTTTCTTCAGCTCTGTATACTATCATGAAGTGAGGTCTTCCAGCAAAGGGCTGTTCTTAAAGTTTACAATCCTACATGCTGCATGCCAATCTCGTCACCTTTTTAAGCAGCACATACAGAAAAATCCTTACAAACAACAGTCCTATAATGCAGGCTGCTTCTTTGGAGATTGCCTGGATAAGAAAATCCTAGATTACTGTTTACTTTGCTTTACGTGCTGCTAGGTATTACATAGTGAGCATGATAGAAGAATCAGTCCATATACTGTGTCAGTGCCATGGCAATATCCAGTTGGTGTTTCTATAGTTTTCCAGCCATGCTTCTTGCATAATACTCATCAGCTGGTATTAAAAGATATGTGAAAAGAAGTAAACATGAAGAAAATGTGAAAAGTAGTATTTAGCTCAGAGTTCCCCTCTCAGAAAAGCATCCCTGATTCTGCAGTTTGCTCTTTGCATGTCAGTTTACCCATTCTCCTATATTTCCAGCATCTGGTTTTGTAAATTTTAATATTAAAATGATAATCTGAGATGTGGCATTACATACACTAAGTTGTTCCTTAAAAGGACTTGTCAAATATGATATTCAAGAACACTGAATGTAGATTAGAGACATTAATATGACTGAAAAATAAAGTTTGTACATTGTGTTTTTACCTGTAATAACTAAGTTATTTTGCGTTATGTCTAAACCATTTAAAATGGATTATGAACTCTACGTAAATAACGGTATTCAATTATTATTAAAACCCTTGACACATAAACATACAACTGAATGTGCTACTGTTTTAAGATGTAAAAAAGAATTCAAATAATTGCAAAAAATAATTCAGATTATTGCATTATTTAATGTCACAATGAACTGCCAAAGAGTCAGTGCGTATTTGAAGCTCTTTATAAATTGAAGAAGAGTAAGAAACCAATTCAGGTAAAATACACAATCTGATATTGCACTTTATTTTTAATGACAACCTGAAGGAGCAGAGGGAGGTGGAGGAATTTGACATACCATATATATTTTTTATATATCAGATTAAGGATACACCTTGAAAAATGCATTTTCTTTCTTTGCTGACTTGTTAGAAGTACTGCACAAATACATGCACAAACTCAAATTGTGGTCTGATGGAAGATCATGGGTGGGATCATGGCCTACATCACACTTCTGCATAGGCTGTATTTTCCTAAGTTCTTTTCTGAGTTTGAGATAAACAAAAATACTTGTGCACAGAGTTATAGATAGCCACATCTATTCAGGTAAGAGACCAACTGATTGCCCCCACCCTGCCCCCAACTTGGTGCAATACCTCATTGCTGTTCTTTCAAAGCTAGAAATGATTTCTGTGCTCTGTTGAAAATTNACCAGGGGCCACAGGAGATCTCAAGTGATTTTCAGACTGTGTCTGTGTTGAAAATTTACAGTGAGTTCTAATCACATTGTTTACAACATCCCTGGAATGATGTATTCCATTATGCTGCATCATCTGACTCATTGTATGCTTAAATGCACAATTCTATTGATCTAGTCACCAAGCTTGATCGCATCCCATTCATTACTTCAAGTAGTCAAATTATAACCCAACAGCATTGTTTCACAGTGAGTCACTTGGTGCCAATACTCCACCTTATGCTCTGTTGCTGCCAAAAGCATGTTTCATCAAATCAACCTTCAATCAAATGGAAGGATTAAAATGCATTAGTGAAGATTAGTAATGACAAACTTGAATTTGTCTGTAGACTCCATTTTGACTTCTAGTCACACTTCAGCCCGGCATGAAAAATTCTGGGAGCTTTCTAATATATTCAGCAGGTACATTACTACAGAAACACCATACTGAGTTTTTTTCGTCTATACTCTATGCAAGATGAAGAAGTAACATGATAAATTACTATGCTGTAACAATGTCAAGCATACATTCAATGATTAGCTGTTTTTATACTGTTGACTATCAATATTTGCTATTGCATACATGTTTTAGACACTTACCTGCAATTCTGCCAAAAAACTTGAAGCAGCTTCTCACTTGCAAATAACCTTAAAGAAAAAAAAAGACTGAAATACTTAAAGTATTTGAATTTAATGAAAAACAAGCAAAACTGAAGTATTTAGAAAAGCAAACTCTGACTGTCTAACTTCACTTGCACCAAACTGTTCTGTAGAACCTACCACACAAGCAAGATGCATCTAGATCACAAAGATCTCCATTCTGGTTATAACAGAAAAAGAAAAGGTAAGTGGTGGTTGAAGGGTCTGAGGCTAAGCTAGTAACATTACATGGAATCTCAGGAAAGTATTCTTAGCACAGTATAGTGAAATAAATGTTCTTAAAACAAGCAGAGCTTATAATTATTACTGTACTAACAAAGAGGAAGTGCAAAGGCTTCGGAATGAGTTTCTGAAAGCTAGTACATGAAATAATGAAAAAGATATTGGACTGGATAGATTTTTTTAGCTGTCTAGGCAAGAAGCAGCTACTTGAAATAGTGTGAAAGACGTAAAATAAATGGTTATACAGGTACTTAATTAGGACCGCACATTAAAAATCGAAAGGGCAATATGAACAGAATGGGCAGTGAATGGTTTGTATTTGGGCAGAAGTCATGCTATTTGAAAATAATTCTTACCTTTGATTCTTCACAACATCCACTGATATACATACTAGCACTAATATTCGCCAGCAGATCAAGTGGCTGGAAGAAAGACATGAACTTCATAATATACTTACCACACTGATAAAACTCTTCAAGCCTTAGTGCTTATGCAGATATTTGTATTAGTAATCATTTAAAGTGCCTTCTGTCTCCACATACATCAAGTAACATTTTGTTATTTCTGCCACATCTGAAAGTAATAGGATTTTTTTTTTTTTTTAAAGAAATAAATTAGCCAACCTGCCTATGGTTCTTAATTAGAAAAACTGAGTTGTTACACTGAGCAATTATTTGCTCAACAACCCTCTGTTAAACACTGCCATTTTATGGACACCTGTATGAGTGAATGCATCCAATGAACAAATGAGAGCTGTAGTCTGAGGTTCCAGCTAGCTAGTTTTGGTGTGTAAGGCCTTCATTAAGGAGTATGGGAATAAGCAAAATTAAAATTGATTACACCTTCCTACGTCAGAGTATGGGAGAAAGTGATGCAACTATCATACTCCCTTGCACTAAGATATGTAGAGAATTAAAGAAAATGATTACTTGAATTATTTTTGGCCATGTGATTCATCTGTTCTTCCAAAGCTAGAAGGAAAAGTGCACATATTTACACACCTGAGCTTATTTTGGACCAAAATTTTTTGGTTCCAAAAATGTTTATTTGAGCATGCACATTTCAGAATGAAAGTTGTATACACAAGACAATGGCCATCAATACGTTAAGAAGGAAAAAAAACCCAACAATCATGTAAGATGACTCTGAATCTAGATTCAGTTAAAAGGAAGACACTGAAAGATGCCTTGTGTCAAGACACAGTTCTGGGATGGAAAATACCACCTAAAAATGTAGTTATAAAACAGTTTGCTTTTTTTGTTGTTGTTGATAGTTTTAAAGCAAATCCATCTTTTTATTTTTTAATGGTCTTATTCACTATTTAAATTTTCAAATTACAGAACCCATCAGTTTCTGTATCTGCAAGCCACAAAATCCCCTCAGCAAGTCAACAGGAATGTAAAGCTGAATGATAGCTTGAGAAAACTGCAAACTATGTCTTACATGAAATGACATTCCTTAACAATAATCCAAAGTAAAAAACCTGCCACATTAACATTGCTTCTCATTGTGTACAGTACTTTATCAGAGAAACAGCATTCTGTTTGGCATTTCTATTAAGCACTGGGGGTGCACAAAGAAATAATGGAAAAATCAAGAAATACTGGGAGCAGTTATAGTAATACTGCACTGGCTATGCCTCCAAATTAAGATGTATGCTGTAAACACAGGGAAAGACCGAGTTCTCCATTATAGTTATGGAAATCTATGACTATTCATTTGGGGCAATAGAGAAAAATGGATACAAATGTCAGTGTAACAGTTAGATGTGTTTTATTTCCATATTTTAAAAACAAATCAAGATTTCACAAAAATGATTTATACCTGAAGCTACAAAATAAATACCTCAGTGTTCACTTCCATGATTTAAGTGAAGTCTGGCAAAAAAGAACTGGTGTCACAAAAAACCCATGAAAAACTAAAATAATAATTCCTTATATACCACTTACATATATTTGCATTAATACACATACAAAACAGTTGCATTTCTTTTCCTTAAAAAGTGGACTGATTATTGGAAAGAACCTCACTTTATGTCTGCCATTATTCAGACTACCACTTGGGGTGTCTTTGGGAAGGTTTTGATGATATATAGTGCTCATATGCAAAACAATGGTAAATGCCTCTGAAAGAAATGCACTTTACACTTTAATACTTTATATAAGCAGTATGTTTCATTTTGAGTCATTCTGGGAAAACAAAAACTGCCAACATCTACTCTGTGCACAATTTACGTAAATTTAGATAATATTCCTACCGGAATGCTTTTTCATCCAAGTATTATATCTAAATTAGATTTAGGTTTTTTTCTGAAGAAATAGAATGCCCTATGTTGAAAGTAAAATCCTTTGAACTTTTGCAATCTGACTGCAAACTTAGTAATAACATGTATTTCATTTATTCAAGATGTTAGTACTTATTCTTCTCATCTCGTTTGTATACATAGGTAGTAATTAACCTTAGACTCAAAATTAGAGGCCACATCTTAAAATCAAGCTCTATGCTGATAGTAGGAGACAGGTACCCCGAAACATAAGGGGAGTAGGAAGGCTATTCAAAAGAAAACAAAACTTCCCCATCCCCTCCAGCACAGCGACCAGCACACTCAGTCAACAGGAACTAATGTCTCTTCTAATCAGCTTGGTTTCTGCACACCTACACTGCTGATTACTGCTGTTCCATGGCCTTCTCCCCGTTCTGGATGCAGAAGTCATCCTTCGTTAAGAGACTTTCAGCTGAGTATGCAGCAGTTTTTACTGTTAATTCTACTATAGGAAGTAATTATAACAATGCATTTTATTTAATTTAGACATTACACTATAGAAGCTATCTGTGCTAGGCATATGTAATGCACTAGTCTACATGGGATTAACTGTTAAATATTGGATGTGAAAATAAAATTTCAAATCAACGTGGGTGTATTTTGTCCAGAAAGCTACTATTGTTAGTTTGATACTTTCATTTTATAGACTCCTGTATCAGGAAGTTACATAAATGGAAGGACAGATCTTTAAACAGTTTGTATTATCACAGTCCCATAAAAGCTAGATAAAATTAGACTAAGATCACTGCAAGTTTTAATTCAAAATCTTGAATAGTTTTGACCTATTTCTTCTTTACTCCTTTTTTAAAAATTACATTGTTGAAAGCGCAAGCAACAGTAACAATTTTTTTTTCTTTCCCATTTGGTCAGGCTTAGGAAGCATCAGCTGATTCAAACAAAAATACAGACAATGTACCATTTCTTATAGTAAAGTTAATGAATTAATTTCAGTTCAAGTAAACTTCGTATTTCTACACTGATCTGTCTTCAAGCAGCATGAAGCTTCTAAACTGAACTGACCCTAGCTTATCCAAAGATAATTTTCTTTCAGATAAAATGAAAATCGTTACTCAAGAGACATCAGAACTTACAGGTATGAACTGGAAGAGCATACCGCTTGGTCAGGCAAAACATGAATTGAACAAGGAATTAAAAACTGGAATGCAATATCTATATTTAAACAACTTTATTAACACAGTCAAGCAGTGATTAACATTCACATCTATTATGCCACATCATACAAATGTAAATACAAAATTACTACAGTACAATATATATTCTCTGCATGATCCAAAATATTTGGTGGCCCCAAAAACTCTTTAAAATCCAGCAGCTTATCAAAAATTAAAACCATATTTTATTTAAAATGAAGTTCTGTTAGCACACAGGCAGACTTCAAGAAATATCACTCAATTTAGTACAGTTTGAGAGGCTGCAGGAGGATATGTTTGAAGGAAACATTCCAACATTGTGGCAGATACAGAAACAGCAGATTTAAAGCTTTCAGGTAGAACTTACACAACCTAAGTTGTCAGCAGAAAGATCCAGTCATCCTTCATTTAAAACTATTTTGTATACCGCATCCAATTTAAAATTTTAGAAGTGTCTAGTGTCAGTAAGTCAGACAATGTACAACATAACTACCTATCTCTTCCCATGAATAAAGATAATGTTACACTGGAGATTTCAACAGCCAGATGAACCCGCTTATACCAGTCTTTTTTGTTAATTGCTGTCCTCACAAAAACCACAGGCCTTCTCAATTTTGTCGCTCACCCAAAGTAAGGAAATAGATACCTAAGGCAAAAGAAGCACAAGAGAACCAGCTTATAGAAAAATGATGCTATACTCTAAGTGCTGAATTCGTGGAGATGTGGATATGATTACTTAAAAGTATACTGTAACACCACACAGGGATTCATCGTATAGATCCATTTTAAACTTCCCTCATATAAGTACATTCAGCTGAGTAAGTATCCTCATTATTTTAGTAGAACATACTAAACAAGGCAAGCACCAAGAGCACTTGCCTCATTTTTCCATTTAAAATAATAATCTGAAACTGGCTTGCTCCAACCATTAAGTGCAAAGAGCAAGCATCAGTGGCAGACAAAAACCAGGTTTCTACTGGAGATGAATGCTAGCAGACTGATGGATGCAAGTCATTCTGGAGAGTGCATAGGTGTGAGTGAAATACACAGCTACTGATCAAGGTTTTTTTATTCAAGATGAGGTTACTGGAAATACTTATGTAACATATAACAAATATGTATGGAAACTGCACAGCATCTATCTGAGAACTGCAGGATGTTTTGCCATTTCATGGTAGAGCTTAATGTTTATCTAAGATAAAAAGTTACTCTTTAGACCCTTTAGAGAAGCTTTAGGTGTATCATCCTTACAAAAGAAATAGTATTGAAACAATTAGTATTTCAACTTCTTTCCTTGATAAAATCTGAAACAGATGATTTCCAATATAATGTTGCATTTAAAGCATTTTCATTAAATATTTTGTTTGAATATGAACGCATTCTTCTCAAGGAAAGAATATTTCTGCACCTTATTTGTTAATACATTCAATATGAATAAAATAGGTGAAGCAGAAGTCATTGTCCCACAGAAGAAGGTTAATTTAGAATAAGTTTAAGATGGAGGAGCTGTCTAAACAAAATACATAAACTGATATAACTAAGACATTATCAGCATATGTTCTAAACAGAAAGGGTACAAGAGTATTCACCTGAGATAAAGCTAGTATTTTAATATTTCTAAGTAGCAATGGGTTTCACTTGAGGAAAGCCACTTGAAGTTTTAAAATATACATTTTACTATTATACAATATATGCAGTTTATTTAAGTAATTAAGACTGATGCTAACATAGAAGTCCTAACAACAAAACAAAATAATTACAGTGTGTATCAATATTGTTAGTTACAAAATTCATGCTACTTCATAACTTTTAAAAATTATGATTATAAACTTAAGCCCATTCTTCTAAAATTGATCTTTTGAGTATAAGCTTTAAGGAGCAATAAACTAAAGCACAAGAATTAGCTTATTACAATTTAAATATATACATATTGGCTGATCTAGAAAATAGGCTTTGGAAAAAAATTTACAAAACTGCTTATTTTTGCTCTCACTGATTAAAATAATGAACTACTCTAATCTTTTTCCCTAAATGAAATGAGCTGTTTCCTGAATATGTAATGAAAAAAAATCAGTATAGAACTTCACTTAAGACTAATTTAACAGCAAGTTGGAACTGCCAAAAAGACACTTTTATAAGGATTTTAAATACACTTTCTGTTACCAACTTAGGTTGATCAGCAGCTTTTGTTCACTCTCAGAATCCTTCAAAAAGGGAAACTCAAAACAGGAAAAAGGCATATATAAAACCAGTAAACACTGACCTCCTGAGGTTTCTACAACAAAAATATTCAAGTAGAAAATCTACATCGTTAATTAGCAGCGGCTATTTCTGTAGTTTAGCACACTAACAGCACTTTATTCAGTGTGTAAGGAGCAAATTAAGTAAGCCGTGCTTTTAGCATGCCAAGAGGCAGAAACACTGGAATGTAACAAAGACAAGCTCACAATTCTACCAGTATAAACATTCAGTCAACATTCAAGAACTGCCAAGACTACACCACAAGAATGAAGATGCTTTTCATATATCCCATGATGCAAGAATTGAATTATAAATGTTAATGCTGATTCAGAACTTTTCTTACCTCACATTACACCCTAAATACCTTCTGCAAATCTCTGCGCTTTATTATGCATTAGAAATATGGTTTATTTGCTTTAAAATATACCATGAGAGAACTTACTGAGACAAAAGATTTTTTTGCAGTACTCTTTATTTGAACTATTTTCCTTGCTGTTATACCAGATCAGTTCACATCTGTACAAATACATTTAAAATATGTATGTACGAAAGTGGCATCCTAAGCTAATGCAAGGTCAGATGGAATGGCTTTTTTTGGTTAAAGAGGCTTTCTGAAATTTAGTAAGTTTAGTTAAACTCAGATTGTAGCTGTTAAGCTACAGTATTATGTGGGTAGATATTCTGCTCTATAGATTTTTTAATGTCATTTCTCTGAAACTCTTCACTAATGTTCAAACACATCCAAAATTAAAGCAAGTTTTGCTCTAAAATAATATCCCACCTTACTATATTTTAAAGGTTTGAGAAATTTTTTTCCTTCCAGAATTTGGTTTTAAAGTGTTTTTAGTTACTATTACTGATTTAATTCTAAATTATTATTTAAGAA
The DNA here is from genome assembly GCA_013396975.1 of Bucco capensis. NCBI lineage: Eukaryota > Metazoa > Chordata > Aves > Piciformes > Bucconidae > Bucco > Bucco capensis. The sequence goes on along the minus strand of VWZO01011728.1, from coordinate 49,124 downwards.
GGAATTTTGTATTTGCTACCAAAGCAATGTAATTTGAAAGCAATTTATCACACGCAATTTTGACCAAACTGAATAAATACTATATAATAGCATTACTGAATGTACTTCATACAGTACATGTCCAAACTATTCTTCAGGCATACTCCATTAAAAATTGCAAAGCCAAGAAAAAAGGGAGTAGGGGGCATGTAAAACATGCATGCTATCATGCATTAAAAAAAAGTAAAGTAAATAAAACCTCCTTAAACAGAATTTATAAGTTCACACTCACATAGCTCAAACTCCAGTGCAATGGCTAAATCATTTGACAGTCAAGGAACAGAACCATGCAAAGAAGAGCAAGTTCTTAAAACAAAAAATATACCCCAAAACCAAAACACTCCCACCACAGCCAAAGAAAAAAACCCCAAAACTTATCTGCAATGCAAAGGTGAGAAACTAAATCTACAAAAAGGCTGTTATGGCTTAATTTTGTTTTGCAGATTAATTATGCAGCACTTGAAAAATGGAAAGGTGTGGCTTCACCTCTGACCAGCAGAGTTAAAAAAAGCTCTCCATTTTCCTTTATCATCATGGGATACTCTTTAGGCAATCTAAATTATTAAAGACTTGCCACTTTCAGATGGACACATGATCAAGTGTACCAGTTAGGATTTCACATTCACAGTACATAAGAAAATACACATGGAAGGAAAAGTAAAGGGTTAACTTAACAAGGATTTATTCACAGGAATACATGTAAGTAGAGAAAAAAAAACAAAACCACAACAGAAAAGCTAAACAAATGAAATGAAGAGGATCCAAACCAACTTTCACTCTGTAGCTTTAAACTTGCACCCTTGTGCATTTAACTACATCACAAAGGGCCACCAACATGCGCCAATAGTGTAGATACCCTGCATAACATCCACTAACTTAAACATCTCTTTAAGATCATGCTTTGAGCAAAAAGGAAGCATAGAAGGTAATATGTTGAGTGGGAATAAACACAAATATAGCAATCATGTCAACTTCTACAATTGCCTTTATGTGCCAACTAACATTTATGCAGCCTTTAACAGGTCTTACCATGTAATTCATTTTTAGAGATTCTGATAAAATCACTAGTATATAACCATGCAGAAAGCACATCACACTGACAGCACAGAGGCAAATATTTTGTACAATTATATCAGCTTTCCACATTGTGCAGGTTACACACAATACAATATCAATCTTATTCTTAACAGATCCTAAAACGGTATTTCAAGGCCTAATTGTTAACTACAGTACTTTATATTCTTAATAAAAACAAAATCCACAGAATCTTAAAAAGGAATTTTAAAAATGCAGGGCTATATTGAATTGGTAAACTGCAACACAAAACTGGCGCAACATAGGTAAATGTATACCAATTTCACTCTATGTGATGCAAGCATGCTACTTTCCCACTAATTTAAATTACTTCTGATCACTACAAGCCAGAACGCATGCCTGAACCTTAAACTCCACGCTAAGAATAATGCCTTACTCTAGAAATTAAATCTAATGAAGTACAATAACAAAATCATATCTACTATTTTAAGATCCTTTTTTTAATGTAAAAATTAAGATGTCAATCTTTCCTTTGAAATGTCCCTTACCCCAAAAATGAAAGGAGTGACTTATTTGGCAGCTTGCAGATTGCTTCATTTTGTTCACCTTAACCTTTATTAACTTACAACGGGGTTTCTTTATTGTACACTGCAAGTGCCTGCTCCTAATACAGACACAAGCTGCGTTTTAACTTTACTAACTTCAATTGTGTAGTTCTTAATTAACATGCAAATACCTAGGAATCCCATCAAGCAGGATGAAATAATGTAGAAAACCCTTACTTAAGAAAAAGCCCAACATAAAACAAAAAAGAAAGCCTTTTACTGCTTGTGACCCTCATTCTTAGGTTTCCTTTATTGTGCGCAAAATAGTTTTCCTCTTTACATATCTCTATTTTCAATTATATGGTTCTTATTTTGGTGCAAATCCCCATAATATTCCAGAATGTGCTGTTTTGTGACTAGATTTTTTTTTTTCTTCTTCACATCCAGTGCAGAGTTGTAACAGGAGACAGATTTCCACCCACAAAGGCTCCAGATGTTAAAACATTTCCCAACATCGACTTAATACAGTGACGGCAACACCTCCCTCCCACCCCTCCCAGTAGGGTTGGGATTGTACTGTATTCCCTACTGGTTTACCCTTCCCCCAGTAAAGGGTAACATTTTCCCTGGGTGCAGAGGCTCCCTCATAGTCTACCAGACTGAAGGACCTGTAAAAGGAAAAGATAAAGGTATAATTAAATCTTACCTTAACTGACAGGTCTGTGCATAAACAGACAGCTTTTTTGCTTTTTTAAGTAGTGCATGCCAACCTTTAACTTAAAAGTAAATTTATGCCTAGATTTTTCCTTTTAAATGTGTTAAGGAGAGAGCCCATTTATGTCAGGTAAATTATTATACACGAAACAACAATGTATGCTTTAAAGCTACACTGACAGTTCCATTATCAAGGCCAAGAATACTTTTAAGATAAAAGCAATCCTATATATTCTAACAAACTTTTCCATTTTTAGCATAAAACTATGAGGTAGTTATTACATTAAGAAAAAGTATTAAGCGTATCTGCTACTGAACCAAGAACTTTATTTTTAGGTTAATTAAACAAGATAGCCACAGTGTCTCTTCAGTTCAAACTGAAAATAATGGTGGATTTTATCACTTTGGACTTTACTAGGAGGAGAAAACACTCATGTCAGAACTAAAATGCTCTCATTGATAGACATGGAAATCTTTGAAATTGGTTTATTTCTAAACCATTGTTCAGATCAAACATGTAATGAAAAAAAAAATCTCTTATGTCACCGACTTTGAAAACATCCTAGGCTGACTAAATAGTTACCCATTCAACAATAAAACATAATTGCATTTTCCACTCTCATAATTTCACTACAAAAATTCTACAGCAAATAGCAAAGTTATATGAAGACCGAATGAATAAAATCTAATTCACCCTCTTTTTCTGGTAGCTTAACAGAATCGCACTACCTCACACATAGGAAATTTGGTTTACACAGTGTGCACAGATAGCACACAAAGCAAGGTGGTATAATACTATAACTACTCTAGAACACACTACCACTGCTCTTTGCCTGCACGAAACTTAAAAATTCTGAACAAAATGGAAGGTGGCAGTAAAAAACATATCAGCCTTCCCAGAAGATCAAGCTCTAGAGTTAGAGATTAGCAATAACACCCTTTATTCAGTGCAGAGATCATCTAGTATGTGGTTACAAGCACATGGCTAAGGTGCGTTAACAAACTTTTTATCCTACCCTAGAGGAACATTCCTGCTTACAGCACATCTGCCACCTCTTAAGACACAAGGGAACCTATATCTTTAGTACAACAGCTTGAAGATCACATTCATCACTTCCTTTATTAGATGTGAGCTGACATTTGTTATACCTACACTTCCAATCCTGTCTTGATACACTAGTATATTATATGCTCACTCTTTCTTTCTCTGTTGCAGACAACTGCTTTTGCTACAGCTACCACCATTTAGGTGTATTATCATCCCTTTTTTTTTAACTTCTTATAGTAGGAAAGGTATCTAGAGTGCCTGAAAAATTCTAGTCTGATTAATTGATTATGTTTCATATAAGGCAAACAGGAAAGAAGCCTGTTACATAGCACTGTTTAGAAAGAAAGATGTGTGCTTACCTCTAATTATGGGACTGCAGCTACAGTGCATGAGATTAAACTCCATAGTAAGCTGCAAGGCGCTCTTTTAAGGGAAGAGGAAACTGGTCAGAGAAACGCCTCCAATTCTCATCCCCAACTTGATTTTTAAATCCATGAAGAATCTGCAAGTGAGATGGGGGAAAATAACCAGAAAACAGAGGATACATTACTTACTAGAAACATATGCCAAAAACTGCTGGATTGTGCATCTGTCCATTTGAATTCTCCAATTTAATACTGAAATGCTAAGGAACAAAGGAAGTCTAGTAATGTCTTCCTTAACTAAAACAGATTAGTGTGCATATACATATCTTTATGTATTTTTAATGAGTAAGGTGATTTGCAACCTACAGTTATGGGATTTCATAATACTAAACGTTTTATTGACAGAGTTTATATATGTTAAGAAGCATGAATACAGAAATCTTCAATGTATAATATGTTGAGGGAAGAAAGCTGATCCAAAACTGCAGCCAGCATAGCATGAGCACCTATCAATTTCTAGAACAAATACTAAAGAATTCTGAGAGAGCTCTTTTTTTTCCCCACGGAACGTGTAAGACATGTCACTAAAGAGGAAACTGTTAAACTCTTGTATTTTGAAAGAACAGGGATCCACAGTCAGCAGCAGTCAAAAGCCAGTAAAAGAGGAGAAAAAAAATCATCAAAATCTACAGGTTTCAATCAGTTCCTTCTGATATAATAAATTAACTGAAAACTAGAAAAATTAAATGATACTATGAAAAAGGTCTTAATATGTTAGCTCTGAAAACAGGAGGTTAAAAGGTGAACATTAGAAAGAACAAAAGCAGATGAAGTGGCTCCTCCTGATAGAAAATGATGCCAAGAGAGTTGAAAGTTTTGTTTTTCTTTTTTAATTCAGTGATACCAAATTTTGGAAGTGTTTATCATGAACACATTCTCACATAACAGGCATTCTCATCGTACCAAGTTCACCCTCAACACAACATTCTCAGGCAGACCTGTTCTTAAACAGGATGTAGTAAGGCTGACAATGCAGTGTCACCAGTTAACTTAGTGCTTTTCTCCCTGAAACAGAAGCAGTAAATTAACTTCCACAAGCAGGCTCACTTCTTCCTAACCCAGACAGTCAGATCAGCCAGCTGCCAAGAAACTGCTGGAAATCTAAGAATGTTCAGGTGTAACAAAAGGAACACTTTAAAAATAATCTTTCAGTAGTTTTAGCAAGTGAGCTTCAGCTACAGTGTTCAGATATATTTCTTTCATAAAAAGTAATAAAATTCTTATAGTATGTATCAGATTTCAACACTGACAGCTCATTTACCTATTGTCTTGGAAATGGTCTTTTCTCCCTTGGCTCTAGCTCTAGCACTAAAAAAAAAATCAAAACCACCACCAAAAAATCCCAACGAAAACCAAAAAAGGGAACAGTGGACAATCCATTTCCCCCCACCATTGTTCCTGAAAAGCACAATTATTGTTGGAAAAACATCTAACTGGACTACAGCAATCATATATTCATGAGGAAGTAACCTTAAAACTGTGCATGCCATCACTTGAAGAAAGCTTTGTCTCCTCTTTTGCATAGCAGAAAGCACGAAAGAACAGATTTTAGAAAGCAAGGATGTCCTTATGCCAAGTGACCAAGAACCAGTGTCTAGCTGGAATGCACTAGGTCTTACATAAATAACTTGGAAAGAATCTGAAAAAGAGGAGCCTAACTTAATGAAGCAAATATTCAGTACTTGAATGACTAGCGTAGAAACATGCACTGAGACTACTTTGGACAATCATTACAGACAGGTGTCCTGGATTTCTCTTTTAAGCTTCTAAGTATGTGCTGTTTCTTCCTGCTGATGCTAGAATAGTCACAGCTGTGTGTTTCATGGACCTGATGTTCTTTTCAAAGGACAGGTGTTATCTAAAGATTCATAGCCATTCTATGAATCTATGAATAAAGGCTAATTCGGATAGTGAGATCTCTGGTTTTGATATTAAAAACGGCATACAAAAGTTTTAGCTTCTGTTCTGATGCTCACACATGGCATTACTTGAAGAAAAAGTGCCAATAGACCCATGATCTTAGTATTTAGGAATATGCTCTTAAGAGGAGTATCATGAACTTTTTACATATAACCTTCCTTTTCACTTTACAGCTTCTGATGGGCACCACTTTACTGAACAGTAGCAGCACCTGTTCACAAAACTGACATATGCATAGTAGAAAACATATGTTAAAAAAATTCAGGATTTAATCTTGTTTTGTCTGAAAATGTACAGCCTTTCAAACAAGTCTCTATGATCACAAATACACTTAGTGTTAACAGCAGAAATAGAAAGAAAGAAAAAAAGAAGATTCAAAATAACCACCATTAGGATATACTGTTATATTAGAAACCTCACCTTACAGAACATGTCTCGGAGATCATCTTTTGGGCTAATCCACGATGCAACAGCATCACAAAAAAAAATAAAGTCCTATAAGATTAAACAATCACATAAGTTAGAAACCTCAATTTATAGGTCTGAAAACAATGCTTCTCCGATTGTAATTCACAACTGCTTTTGGCTTTATGTATTTATTTTCTAGCTAATTCAGACAGTAAGAGACAGTTATTGTACACCTAAGTGTTCTGAAACAGAAATAGCTGAGTATAGGAATATAAAACCACAGCTACAAAAAAACCCCCAAACCTCTCCCCTTCAATACCACACTTATCTGATGTTAATTCTCTCAGTACACAGACCAAGTTCAAGAACCTATCACCTCAATAACAAGCAAGAAACTCAAGAGCACAGTCACAATGCTTTCTCTTATGCATTTCCAGTGAGTAACAAAAGTTGTTTCTTTAAGCAGAACCAGGGCTTTTGGGACACACAGAATGTTTAACCAACAGTTTCAAAACCAAAGCCACTCAAAAATCCTTATACTTACTTCATCTACTGTCAAGTATACCTCCTACTAACTCCATTAAAGTACGAGTCTTTAGTTAATCATGCACATTTTTTGGTAGCAACTGAGAATAACAACTACAGTGAAGGAGAGATGGGATAATGAAAAAAGTCTTTAATTATTCCTTACCCTGAAGCTATGTGAAAGAACAAATAGACAGCAGAGGAGGGAAATGCTAATTACAGAGTAGGGCCTAAGTGTAACGAACTGAAAAGCTCAAAACAAGGCAGAGGCTCAATTCTTGTGTTTTACAGAGAAGAATTCCAGGCAGAGGTAAGGGAAAAATCACCTCAATTTTCCTCTTGGAAAATATCACATTGGTATAGCTTTACTTTGGAGGTGTGGTGAGTGAAGTGCAAGTCATACTCGATTTTTCAGATGTATTATTTATTTTAAAGAGATGCACGCTCCTTGTCACATTGACTATTTATGCAGTACACTCGAAGTTGAAACAGAATCTTGTCTACGCAATTTTTAAGGATGAACGGCTTGTTACTGGTTTTGTTCTGTTTCTCGTTTTAAAAGCCTAGTTTATATCTGAAAAGTAGTTCAATTATGTCAACATTTGCCTTATATTTTCACACAGATCTTGACCACAACCTGACAGGAAAAATAGTTATTTTAATCAAAGCTCATTACTTACATATTCTTTGTAAGTAAAAGACAGAACCTGAATTTAACAATACTCTTCTCCTATTGTTTAATAGACAGTAATTACTCAAGCATCATGACATGTATGTATGGCTAGGCTTCGCGAACGACGATCCAGGGAGGGCTCCACCCACGCTCCTCATCAACGCCTTTTACAAGCGCACTGATAAAAAGAGGGTAACGGATAGCACCCTCGAGCCTGCGCAATGGATTTTTTTTAGGTGAGACACAGCATGCGCAGAGCTGGACCCACCCTTTAGTCCTAAGGTTCATCTGCCAGGGCCTAGCAAGCTTGGACACTGGCAGCGAAGTCCTTAGGACGGAGGTTTTATTAGAGTGTCCTTCTCTTAGATGGAAAGCTTTACAGGGCTAAACGAGCTCCATCTGCCCAGGTTTGGAATTAAGAGTTGATTATGACATGTATCACTCACAATACAAACATTTTTGCCTCCTTGACCTCAAAATAAAGATACATCATGTATTGCATGGAATCATGTCAAGCTCAGCTTTTTCATACTCACACTTTAACTTTCAATAAATTTCACATAAGTAAAGGTGAGAAGTTAAGATCTATTTATGTATCTTACTTGAACTACTCCACTGGGGTTGACTGAGATCATGGTACATATCCCACGAAATGCTGAATCCTTTTCCTCGTTGTCTCTTATGTTTCTCAGAGAGGTGCACCTAGCAAGTTGAAAAGCAAAACTTAGCTAACTCTATTACTTCTTCTTTGATCAAGTCAGAACTAGTCGACAGTATTTGATGGAATAAGTCACACTGAGAAGGTCATCTGAAACACTATTCTGGACACATAAAAACCACACGGTCTTTACTACCATGTTCCTATCTATCAGGCATCATCTCCAGAATCCTGTTCTTTTATTGCACTACAGACAGTTAGAAAGTGTGACCTTATTCCATTAAATAAAAAACAAACAACAACAAAACCCCAACATGTATCTGAAATACTTATAGAAACTATCATTATTAGAAGCAGAACATATAATACTATAGCAGTATGAATTATGTCAGATACCACTTACAGAACAGTTATTTAACTTTTACATCAGCAAGCAAGCTATTGTATACGTAACAAATCTACAAACGTATATTCCCTACAGCAATTCAAGCCTCAGACTGAATTTTAAGTAATGCACAGTTTAAATTTTACAATATTTGCATGCATTGTATTATCATTCTGGTGGATTTTAAAATGCTCTTTCATAGTCAAGCTTTAACCCAGCAAGCATGTGACAATCTTATCCCATGCATAAATTAGTCATTAGCCACAACATGAAGAATACGTGACGGTGCTACTATAATCTCACAAACCTGATAGGACAAGATTAGTCACATGGTTGGCAATGATTAAGGATTGAGATTTTGTAACCAACTGAAAATATATAAGAAAGAAGGAAGGAAAGAAGGAAAGAAGGAAAAGAAAGAGAAGAAAGAGAAGAGAAGAAAGAGAAGAAAGAAGGAAAGAGAAGAAAAATGAATTAAAAAAAAAAAGATTGAATAATACACACCAGGGTCTTATAAACTGCTGTAGCATGGGGGCCACCTCTTGAGGACAAACGTAACCAAGACGACCAATTGTTATTGCTAAGGTAACGCAATCACGGTTATACACCACCAAACGCCAACCAAGACATGAGCAAATGAGGGGGGAGGAGAAAAAATAAAGAAAAAACAACAAATAACTCAGAAACAGAAACCAACAGAATCTGTGTATGATAATAAACATAAGATTTCACCAGTGCTGTTTATTACCACCCCCTAATTAAGAGGCAGCAACATATATGGTATACTCTCAAGGGGAAAAGAAAAATTGAAGAAGTAAATGAGAGAACACCAAAAACACAATCTACAATCCAAAAACTTTGAGGTAAGCAGTCATTCTGCCTATCACACCTTTCAGTTTTCATTCAAATGTACTATCATGGGTACTTTTGATAAAAAGCAGTTACCTATTTTCAGTTTTCGTATCAAGTATTATAAACATTTTATTTCAATATTTAGAATTTGATTTTAATACATCTATCAGTAAAAACACATTTATAAATACTTTTAATTGGAAAATATTGTGGTCTATCTAAAAACACTAAATAGATGAAACGCTTCTCAAAGAGCACCAAATGTTTGTCTTTTTCACAGTCTTGTAGAGAATTTAATTTAACATGGTTGCTAGCTCACAGCAACTAACTGCAGAAAATTAATTCTTCAATCCCAGTATTTCTCCTGTTCACAAAAGGCTTCTTCATAGAAATCATGTAAGAATCTAACTGCTGATTCCAAGGCATAAGGACAGGAAAAGCAAAACTGCTTCACCACATGATTAGGTACTTTGCTCCTGTCTTTTAAGGGATAAATTGAAGAAAATATCATCACCTAAATGTGTTTTAATGGTGTTTGCTCAATTCACAAAAGATTAATCTTCAGAAAAAGGAGAGGGTGGGGAATAATGTATCAGGATTACTTGAAGCAAAATACATGAATAATACTAAAATCCAGCAGATTTATATGAAGCAGAGAAAGGAAACCTACGTTCAAGGGACATACTATGCAACACTCTAATTAACAAGCATTTGTGAACAGTTTCATGAAACATGCAATAAAGCAGATGATGTTTTCTCCAATAAGTTTGGTGTAGGATATACTAGCAGTTTGAAACATACTCATTCCATGAAAGATGCAGCTCACCAGTAATGTACTGTTTTGCTCTGATGATGATCAATTTCAATATGCAGTGTCTAAAATTTTCAGCAGATCTAAAACTGCATTTGATATGCTATTTCAAATGAAAATACACTTTTTAGTTTTATCTTTAAATTCAAACAGCTACAGTCTGTACAAGATATCGTAATCTCTCTCAAAGCTCAACTTTTTGACATGTACTGGTTATTTTCTATGCAATTACTTTTACTTAAAGTGGTCTCATGTTTCCACAGGAGAAGTGTTTTCACAGCTTATATAGCAAGTTAAAGCAGAAAACAATACTGGCCTCTTCAGGCACTTTAACCCATAGGATTGCTGTAGAGGGAGGAGGAGCCCAAGAGAGCTGGCTAATACTCAAGGATCACTTCCTCTAGGTACACGAACAGTGCATCCCCATGGGAAGGCAACTGAGCAAAAGGTTCAGGAACTCAGGCTTGCTTTTTAATATCTTTATCAAAGACACAGACGGGGATTGAATGCAACCTCAGCAAGTTTGCAGATGACCAAAGCTGAGCGGTGTAGTTCGCACGTCAGAAGGATGGATTGCCATCCAGAGGGACCTGGACAGGTTTGAGAAGTGAGCCCATGAGAATCGAATGAGGTTCAATAAGTCCAAGCGTAAGGTCCTGTGCCTGGGTTGAGGCAATCCTAGACATGATTACAGACTGGGAGAGGAACTCACTGACAGCAGCCCTGCGGAGGAAGACTTGGGGTCATGACAGATGAAAAGCTAGATATGAGTCTGCAATGTTCACTTGCAGCCCAGAAGGCCAACCTTATCCTGGGCTGCATCAGGAGAGGCATAAGAGTAGGTCAAGGGAGGTGATTCTACACCTTTACTCTGCCCTCGTGAGGCCCCACCTGGAATTCTGCATCCAGCTCTGGGGGCCTCAGCTTAAGAAGGATGTGAACCTTTTGGAGTAGGTCCAGAGAAGGGCGACAAAGATGATTGGAGGGTTGGAGCATCTCCCATATGAGGACAGGCTGCAAGAGTTGCGATTTTTCAGCCTGGAGATGAGGAGGTTTCAGGGAGATCTCACAGCAGCCTTATAAAAGGGAGGGTGAGAGACTCTTCACCTGGTCAGAAAGCAAGAGGACAAGGGGAAATGGTTACAAACTGAAGGATGGGAGATTTAGATTGAATGTTAAGAAATTCCTCACTCAGAGGCTGGTAAGGCACTGGAACAGGTTGCCCAGAGATGTTGTGGATACCCCATCCCTGGCAGTGTTACAAGGCCAGGTTGGATGTCGCCCATGGCAACCTGGTCTAGTGGGTGGCATCCCTGTCCATGGTAGGGGGATTAGAACCTGATGATCTTTAAGGTACTTTCAAACCTAGGCCATTCTATGATTTTGTAATAAGCAGGAGGTATACAAGAGATGGAAGCAGGTCCAGGCCATGCGGGATGAATGTATGAAGTTTGTCAGGGTATGCAGAAATGAAACAAAGCCAAAATGGAATTAAATTTGGCTAAGGATGTCAAGGATAACAAGAAGGGCTTCTTCAAATACATCAATGACAAAAGGAAAACCAGGGAAAATGTAGGCCTGCTACTGAATGGAACAGGGAAGGACACTTGCTGCATTGGTTGCAGAGAAGGCTGCGATACTGAATGCTGCCTTTGTTTCAGTCTTCACTGCCAAGGCCAGCACTCGGGAATCCCTGTCCCAGGAGACCAGGCATAAGGTCTGGAGAAAAAGACTTTCCCTTGTTTGAGGAGGATTGGGTTACAGACCGTTTAGTCAAACTTGACACATGCAAGTCCATGGGCCCTGATGGGATGCACACATGAGTGCTGAGGGAAGTGGCAGACATCTTTGCTAGGTCACTCTCAATCTTCTTTGAAAGGTCATGGAAATCATGGAAGGAGCCTGAAGACTAGAAGAAAGCAAATGTCACCCCAATCTTCAAAAAGGGCAAGAAGAAAGACCCAGGGAATTATAGGCCAGTCAGCCTCACCTCAGTCCCTGAAAAGGGGATGGAATGGCTCATCATGGAGGTGAACTCCAAGCATGTGGAAGATAAGAAGATCATCAGGAGTAGCCAGCATGGATTCATCAAAGAGAAATCACAGTTAATGAACCTGATTGCCTTCTACGATGGGATACACAAGGGGAGAGCTGGATGTTGTCTTCCTGGACCTCGGCAAGGTTTTTGACATTGTCTTCCATGATATACTCACATAAGCAAGCTCAGGAAGTGTAGGCTGGACGAGTATAGGTTGAGGTGGACTGACAATGGGGTGGAATGTCTAGTCTCAGAAGGTTATCATCAGTGGCACAGAGTCTAGAGGCCTGTAACTAGTGGTGTCCCAAAAGGGTCAATACTGGGACTAGTATTGATCAACTTATTTATCAACAATCTGGATGAAGGAATAGAATGCCTCCTCAGCAAGTTTGCTGATGATACAAAACTGGGAGGAGTGGCTGATATCCCAGATCCAGAAGGATCCCAATAGACTGGCAAGATGGGCAGAGAGGAACCTTGTGAAACTCAAAAAAAGCAAGAGCAGGGTCCTGCACATGAGAAGGAATAACCCCATGCACCAACACAGGTTGGGGGCTGTCCTGCTATAAAGTAGTTCTGGGGGTTCTCCTGGACAACAAGTTGACCATGTGCCAGCAATGTGCCCTTGAGGCCAAAAGCGGCCAATGGTATCCTGGGCTGCACGGGCAAGACTATTGCCAGCAAGTCAAGGGAGGTGATCCTGCCCCTCTACTCAGTCCTGATGAGGCCATAGATGGAGTACTGTGTTCAGTTCTGGGCTCCTCTGTACAAGACAGACATGGAGTTCCTGGAGCAAACCCAACAGGGAACTATAAAGATGATTAGAGGGCAGGAGTATGTCCCTTGTAAGGAAAGGCTGAAGGAGTTGGGCTTGTTTAGCCTGGAGAAGAGGAGCCTAAGAGTGAACCTAATCAATGTATATAGGTATCTGAAGGGGTGGTGTCAAGAGCTTAGAGCCAGGCTCTTCTCAATGGTGCAAAGCAATAGCACGCAAGACAATGGAGACAAACTGGAACATTGCAAGTTCCACCTAAACATGAAGAAGAAATTCTTTACTGTGAGGGTGACTGAGCACTGGACCAGGTTACTCAGAGAGTTTGTAGAGTCATCTTCCCTAGAGATACTCAAAACCCGTCTGGACACAATCCTGTATAATGTGCTCTAGGAGACCCTGCTAAAGCAGGATTCTTGCACATACTAGTGGCATGCAGTACAATATCCCACAACAAACTTAAGTACACCACACTCAACATTTATTTGCAGTTATGCATCCACATTTAAAGTAACTATTAGAAGAATAACAAAACAAAACCAAAACAAAAAAAAAAAAAGGGTCAGTTTCCAAAAATTCTCTAACAAAGATGGAAGCAAACGTTTAAGTACTGGATGCCTCTCAGTTACAGGTATTACACATACATCAGTGCAGAGGAAGGGGTAAGGGCAGGAGCAAGGGGAAAGAAAATGTATATTGCTATATTATTCCATGGTATATTTCACAACAAGTAGGTATTTGCTCCAAAACCGTATTTTGAAAAATAGTACCTATAATATGCCAGACCACTACATAATTTTCAAGTTCACCTTCCATACTAAATGGGGGAGAGAGGTAGAGAAAGTGCAGCTTTTAAGTTTAGAAAATACCAGAGGGAAAATATGAATTGAAAAGCTCTCTCCAATTTATCTCTTGCTTAGCTCAAAAAAACGTTACTCTACCACTGAATTTGCATCATTTTCAATCATGTCAGATATAATGACTAAGCTGCCATTCTCTTCCAAAACAGCTTTCAAAATGAAAAAGGAGATTCTCAATTAGCAAAATAGTAAACCAGTCAAATTATTACTAAGGTTTTGCTGAAGTATGGAAGGTACCAGAACACACCCTCTATAAATGCAAAAGAAACAAGCCTCAGAAATTCTAATTCAGTAAGGCATTTGGGAATTTCTCCCAATTTGGAAGGCAAAGCTGTGGCCCAGAACATTAAAACATGCATGCGATTATTAGAATTCTTCTCAGAAATTTAAGTAACTAGCAAAAAGAATTTATACATAATTTCAGTTTTGTTGTAGTAAAATCGCCATCACAGATCTAGATTTTTGTGCATTACATTAACAGTTTATCTTAAAAAAGTACATTTTTTGTAAATTAAGGAATTGATTGTTTTTTATATATAATGCCAATTACATTTGTTTAAAACACTAGACATATATACACAGTACACAAGTAAAGACACACCTATATTAAAATCAGTGTGAACTACATCTTTTGTTACTGTATACATTTGTCATATTCAATATATAAATAAAACTGGAAAAAGATTTAATTAAAAATAATAAATTATATAAAAGTAAGCAATAACTAAGAATCTAGATATATGACTGGTGCTTTGCTGCAAGACTGAGACTTGTAAGAGCTTCTGCAAAACAGAGTCACTTTTGCTTATAAAATCAGTTCTGGTGTGGTTCCTCTAAGCAATGTTTTACATCAGTATAAAAAAAATCGCTAATTCCCTTCATTATATATGGTTCAGTTTTGGGGTACCTGTGTTCTCTAACAACGTCTTTGGTGTATTGGGTCTGTTAATTATTTCTACAAGCTGGTGCAACACCATTGGAATATAAGGCTGCATCTCTATACCTGAAATAGGCAAAAAAAAAAATCAGAAGAAAATGACCATTAATATACATAATCTGAACAGACTGGGTACATTGAACTTACTAACAAGAATCTCCAATTTAGATTTTAACACTAAAGTATCACTAGAAGAAAAAAAAAAAAAAAAGAAACCCGCTCTAAAAATGCCCAGACAAGCAATGCAAAATGTGCATAGATTCAAAGGAAAAAAAAAAAAAATCTTACCCATCTGGATGGAAATTTCTCCAATTGCCCAAGTGGCATTGTTACACACAGAAATGAATTCTGGGTTTAGGTTGGTTCCCAAAATTGGCATGAAATCAGCTAGAAAGAACGACATTTTAAAATCTCATCACACAATATTACCATTTTGTCCCACTAGTGCAAGATCATCAGGGTGGGGGGAAGTGACTTTAAAAAAAAAACAACCCAGCAAACATGTAAGCCTATTTAAATGCTTGGAAAGTGTTACATATGAATTAAAAAGAGGTCTAAGTTTCTGCTATATATCAGATTAGCCTGGATTTTAGAAGCTAAGGAGATCACCAATTATGATTTTAAAATGTTTCTAACAGGCTTTATTTTTATCTAACGGTAGAAAACTTTTCTCTCTCTTCCTTTGCTGGCATGGGGGGAGAGAAGGCAAGAGGGCAGCAGAAAATCAACACAGCCACAGACATTTGTAGATTTATAATATAGTTAACAATCCTCAAATCACCCAGATAGCTCTATATTCAACTATGTCTAAAAAAAAAATGAAGCTTTGAAGGCACTCACATACTTGAAAAATTTTAAGAAAGAAAACAGTTACAAAGATAGCTTATAACATCTGCCAAATGAATTTTAAATTCCAAGCCTATCCTAGCATTTGCTTGGTTAAGCGTATCTCCTGAAGTATCAGCAAATATCATGGAAGTGTGCAACTGATGCTAGTTTCCTAAAGAAATTAAAAACAAAGCAAAAAACAAACCTAAACCCTATGCTCTAGGCAAATTTTCTCATTTATATATATATGCAAATTTATGCGATAATACATTCTAGTGGAACAAAACGCTACAAATTCAAGAATTTAAAGCAACTATTCCTTGTTTAAGTACTTTTGTTTTGCTACATTTCAACACAAGCAGCTTATTCCATTATAAAAAAACAAGGACAAAAATGAACTTTTGCACTGTAGACAAAAATAAGGACATGTCTTTTAAACACACAACTCAAAGAAGAAAAAACTACAGATACTTGAACAAGAGGAAAATGAAAACTTACAGCATGAAAAGGCAACCCACAGAATAGGGAGCTTGACAAAGGCTAAACAACCTCTTATCAGTTTGTAAAGTAATTGTTTTATACGTAAAAGAAACATACCAATGCAAGGCTTAACATGCTGAAAACAGGCCTTTGTCAGATCACCTAAGAGTGCAAAAGAACTCTGCCGTACCTCAGGCATTTTATCCTAAAGAGAGGAAGAAAAAAATAAGGCAATTCTAGAAGTGTTTCTGATTCTTTTAAGAAAGGGAATCCTTGGATCAAACAGATTATTCATCTCACCTGCATGCACTGGTACATTAGTGTCAGGATATTGCTGCGAGCCACTAGCTGTTCAATGTTGCCTCCAAGACCTTCAGCTAAACCACTGAGTAAATCAAGAGCCACAATCATGAAATCTTTATCTGGAGCCTCATATTGGTCTGGCTGAGCATTATGCAACTGCAAACAAGTAAGTATGCAATTTCAAAATGAGTATTAGGAGGCATGCATAAAAAAAAGTTTCAGAACTGCAGCTTCATTTAGATATTCTACGGTTATACTACAAATTTCTCTGCAAACCCATAATTTTACACAGTTAATACACTGGTTTACGGAGACAACTCAAACTTTGGAATAACAACAGAAGAATACCATGGCTTGTGTAAGGGTCTTCTGTACCAGATTTACACAACGCTGGTACACAGGTTCACAGTATGGAAGAAAGCCAGATTGCAAGGCAGTAGCAACCGATGACAGGCACTGGAATTAAAACAAACAATCAAAACCAAACCCACCAAAGAAAACAGTTACTACCTTTTATCACATCCCTGAAGTGCCTTTTATCTTGAGAGGTAAAGGATATTAGCATTTTAAGTATACTCAAATACATTAAGTAAACAATCTAGAAAGGCAGTAGATTATCTGACTATGCCAGTTGAAAATATTTCTCAGCAGCATCTTAGAGGTAGCCAAGAAAGTGCATACAAAAAAAATAATTAAAGGGGACTTACAGGAAATATAGGGTGGGACTCCTTATAGTGTAGCGATAGCACAAGTGGTAACGGTTTTAAACCAAAACAGGACAGATTTAGATTAGACACTAGGAAGAATTCTTTATTGTGAGTATAGTGAAACACTGGAAAAGGTTGCCACAGAAGTTGTGAATGCTCCATCCCTAGATGCGTTCAAGAACAAAACCTGAGGAAAGACGTCCCTGCCCATGGCAGCAAGGCTGGAACTAGATGAGGATGGAACATTTCTTTTTTTCCCTACAAGAATCCCATCAAAGGAAACACTCCAGAATGGTAGGAAAAAAATATCTAAAAGGTTTCTGCTGAACCTAATGACATTTCCTTACTCACAGATTTTTCTTACTAGTCAGAATATTTTCTCCGTAATGGGGAATAGCTAACACTGTCAGCTTTTACAGTCACACTTCCTAGTAGGAGCATCTTTTCTACTAGAAAGTGTAATTTCTAAAATAAGTTGAAAAAAAAAATACCAAATTTTAACATTTACCTCTAACAAAGGGAAAAGATCTTTATCTTCATCCTTCAACATGTTCCACTTCTGGATTAATGGAGGCATTAGCATCTGAATATATTCCTGTTTAGAATGAAAATACATCAGCTGCTGAAACATTTCACTGCACACTTCCATATTCTGCTTTCTCAGGAAAAAACACTGATGTATGGTAATTTAATCATTGTTCTAACATGTAGAAGTAGTTTAATATTAGAATTTACAATTTTTGTCTTAAGATTTTTTTGCTGAAGCACATAAATAACTTTGCAAAGCGAATCCTTTCCTTCAGACTTGGTTTCAGTCTAGCCACTTGGCTTGTAACAAACCTGTATGATTGCCTCTGGGCCTATGGAAAATGTTTTTACTAGCAATGGAATCTGGCTACGCATCTGCCACCTGCTTTTCTCAATCTGATGCTACAAACCCTATCCTCCCACGTTCTTGAAACTTCTTCCTCAAACAACTGTGCATCTTGCCACTGCACAGCCACAGTCATAAGGACAATGACCATGGCATCCCTATAGTGCTCTTGCTCCCAGAAGCTATCTGAAGAGCCAGTAGATGCTGCTACCTAATGCTATGTCCAAGGATACAAAATTCTAAGTGACTGATTAAAGTCCCACCATCATCAGGAGCTCCCATTTAGCTTCTTCCTGGTACTCTCTAATGTCAAGGTGGGTCAGGAAGGAGACTGAAAGAGAGGCCCTCTTATGGCATTGGTCTCAGATAGCAAGTAAAATGCCAGGGAAACAACTTAAAATTGTTTTATTTGAGTGTATGTATGTCATGTGAAGCACTATAGAGAAACAAATCTCTGTAAGCTTCATAAGAAGATGCACACATGACATGTATGCATATTCTGTTAATTAACATACCTACACTAAAAAACCACCCCCTACTATATCTACCTGTGCATTATCGGTGCTTTGTCCAAGTGATCCTGTGTCTTTATATATAAAATGAATGCCTGCTGATGATGTGCTCCAATAGATTGGAAATAAACACAGAATGTTAGGAGTTGGAAGGGACTTCTAGAGATCATCTAGTTTAACCTCCCTGTTACAGCAAGTTCATCTAAAGCAGGTTGCACAGGATGGCGGCCAGACAGGTTTTGAATGTCTCCAGAGATGGAGACTCCACCACCTCTCTGGGCAGCCTGTACCAGTGCTACACCACCTTCAAAATAAAGATGTTCCTCCTTACAACCCACTCATTCATTCTTTATAAGCACTGGTAAGCTCCCCCCTCAGTCTTCTTTTCTCTAGGCTAAACAAACCCAGCTCTCTCTACCTTTCCCAGGAAGAGAGAGATTCAAGTCCCCTAATAATTTTAGCAGCCCTTTTCTGTACCCTGTCCAGAAGTTTCCTGTCTTTCTTGAACAGAGGAGACCAGAACCAGATACAGTACTCCAGATAAGGCCTCACTGAGGCAGAATGGAGGGAGAGGATAATCTCCCTTGACCTGCTGACCACACTCTTCTTGAGGCACCCGAGAATGACACTTGCTTTCTTGGCCACACATCACTGGATCATAATCATCCTGTTGTCCACCAGGACTCCCAGGTGTTTTTCCACAGAGCTGTCTTCCAGCAGATTAGCCCCTAACCTGTACTGGTCCATGGGATTATTCCTCCCCAGCTGCATTACCCTACACTTGCCCTTGCTGAATTTCATAGTATTTTTCTCTACCCAGCTCCCCAGCCTGTCCAGGTCACACTGAACGGCAGCACAGACTTCTGATACATCAGCCATCCTTTCCATTTTTGTGTCATCAGCAAACTTGCTGAGGGTACACTCCATTCCTTCATCCAGGTCACTGATGAATATATTGAACAGGACCACATACAGAGCAGCTTAGCTATACTTGAAGTGGTTACAAAAAAAGCCTAGTCATTAGAAGTTGAAACACACATTCCATCAATTTCTCAGAAGTCTCATTTCATGTCGGTGTTGATATATGCATCTCCTTGCAGGTGAAAAGTTCGGACAATGAATAAAAAACCTCATGATGTAAAGCATATTTCGCAAGCCACCAAACAATTGTTTATTCAAAAAGCTGAATATTTTGGTAATGGGATAATTACATGCAGTCTATGTATTCTACCTGTAAATATTTCATATTATTGAAACCTACACAGAAATATCAGCATTTCTGTTTTATAACATGTAAAGCACACTACAAAAAAAACTCTCAGTTTTACAATTATCATAGGTGCTTCTACAGAACATAAGGTATACTCACTGGTTTATTTAGATGATGTCCTACAGAATCTGCTAGAGTTCCTATAGCATCATAAAGAATGAGCAGGTTTTTATGCTGGTATTTACTAAATGCGAAGACCAAAGTGTCAAGTATATATGCAAGATAAGGAACAAGCTCTGTACAAGCCTCCTCTTCCAAAGTAGCAAAGGCACTGGGGGACAAAAAAACAGGTCAGTTAGAATCTTGTAAAGAACAAAACAAGATGACCCCCAAATGTCCCATATTATCCACTTCTGTTTAAACACAAAATGGTATTTAGTCCTCAAATTTATCCAAGATATATCTTCAAAATGGCACTACTGTAAGGATTCTGACTGTAAGGATTCAGCTTTTACAATGTGATGAACAAAATTAAAAAATAATAATAAATCCCATGAAGCATATGCAATAAGGCCCAACAAGATAGGCATTAGTTTACACAAGGTACAATATACTAACTGAAATAGTAGCAACCATAACAAAAGCTGTTCAGTTAAAAACGACACACTGTCTTTAATGCATGCTGTAGTTGCACCTAGAAGCCCTAGAGCTGTTGAGCCAGAACAAAGGCAACATCAGTCTCTACTCTCAGCAGTCCACTACACTACACTTTTCAAGTTGTCTGTCAAGTGTTTGAACAACAGCACTAAAAACACCTACCCAAAACACAAAAACCCTCACACACCTGACATGATGCTTCAGAGAAATACTGAGGAAAGGAAAAAATTATGAACTGCTAAGGAGCCAACAAAACTATTATTAGCCTTGTCCCTGCACAAAAAATGCATGCATCACCACATGAGGTGAACAACCCTAACTAGTGTGCTACCAAATACAGAAATGCCTTTTTCTTAACACAATACAACTTGGAACACTAAGTGGCTAGCATTATCATTTTATTTAGTAGTATTATGAAGTATTCCTTCAGAAAGGCATATGACGTAAGCAGGAAAACGTTTCAGTAAAATACCTTTTTGAGTGTCAGCAACTAAAGGAGCCATTTCTCAACAGTGCAGAAATTAATGTTAGATAGCTGATATGATACAGAAGCTAGTGATCAAAACACAGAACATGCTGTGATCAACTGTCAGGTTCGCAGGCATTAACAATCTGTGCAACTGTAGGGCTGGCAGCATTTTGCTTCTCTTAGTCATCGTATTTCCTTCACAATTTAGAAAGCTAGTAAGTATGTAACAGGTCTACATTTTCCTTAGAGTGGAGTTTGCCAGAGAGTTATTTTTAGCAGCAACAGTAATGTTAATGAATTCCTGATCTAAGGAAAGCATTTCAAAACATGATCTAAATCTGATATTCATCTTTAAAATAAAACCCCACAAACAGGTGTATTGTTTTTAATATTTCCACTTTATCTCTCTTCAGCTGTTTTCACTGCCCATTGCACTTCCTTCATAAGCCCTACATGAGATTATTTAACAGCTGCAGCACAGCTCTGTTCAACTACGTGCACATTTCAACCATGTTTTGGGTAAGGAACGTATGAAAAAAAGTGTGGAGGTTCTGTCTGTTGTTGTTCATGTGATTTTTTTTTCATAGAATCTGTACTTAATCTTATTCCTTGGATCTAAAAATGTGTGAAGCAAGTAGTCTTTTATCACCATGAAAAGACAGTAGGGAACAGACATTAAAGCCCAGAGACTCTGCTAGCCAAATGTTTGAAAAGGTTTAAAAGCAAAAAGGAAACCGTTTAATAGTCAAATCTTCCTAAGTACATTGTGTCTGTTCTCAGGCAAGGATACACCTATCCCTTCTGTGCAAAGCTTAGTACAAGAACTTCGACCTCAGTCTCGTCCTTAGGCACCGCTGATGTTTGGGGGTGGGATATAATAAGAATCCTACAACTTTTAAAAATTTGCATATTTCAAGCGTTGAGAGTACAACCAGAGGCAGATCTAAGTCTACTTTATGAAGAATCTGTTGTGCACACTCGTGTCCCACGTTAACTGATCTGTAAAAGCTTTATTTAATGAGCTTCCTGCAGAAGAGGTACACCCATTCCCATTCCATTAATGGTGTGTCGATTAATGGAGCCATTAGTTTATTTGTAAAATATCAGTAGACAAGGGGGGGAAGGGAATACCCACTAAAATAATCATAACCCAGTATTTTGGTAATCCCAAACTAAATATAAACGTCATCAGGTCAGTGAAATATCATATATTGAAAACAAACAAGAGCCTCAAACATATTTCTTTTACTACAATAAATTATTTAGTTTGGTTTTTCACATAGTCTAAAAACAAAATGAATGAGAGAAACAAACTTTTTTAGTGTTATTACAACTCAGTGTAATTGGCGACCACCCCAGAAGAAGATGCAACTACTTCAGCTTAAAAGAGAAACACATTTAGAGCTAGAAAGGGAGTGCATTCAACGATACAGGTATTAAAAAAAGTTTCCCATGAAAAAGCAGTGACATATATAGTACTTTTTGCTTAAGCTTTGGCTTACCTGCAGGCAGCTTCTTGTACTCTCTTGTTGCTATCCAGAATACGTTTTAGCAATTCAGTCATTAAAGGCTTCAAGTATGTGTCTGGGGGTTGACTAACTACCCAGTGTGCATAGCGACTAAGAGTCCAGCATGTAATGGAGCGCACAAGAGCCTTTTTGTCAGAAAGGCACTGAATAAGGTGAGGGATCAGCTCAGGAAGATATGGAATCATACCTTGCATGCAGCCTAGAAGGAAAAATAAAGCTATTGGCAGTACCAGAATTATCAAAAAGTTCTATTGTTTTCTGCTTCCTAGAAGAAACGCATTTTCATTTTCTGACATGCAAGAATATATTTTAACAATACACAAAGAAAGCCTACCTAATTTAAGTCTTAAAAGGAAACCTTACATAAACAATAATTAAAAAAACCAATTAAACTTAAATTCATTTCAACTTCAGTGCTTCCCCAATCTCCAGAAATTCTGCTTTATTAAAGCCAGTATGGAAAGTACACCCAAATGAAATGAGTTTAGAAAGCTTGGAGCTCATTTGTCGGTCTACTGAGCATAACCAAGACAATAAAACACAGGAAGATTGTCTTGACAACAAATCACATCATTAGAAAGGAAGCAATTCCCTCCAAGAAATTTAAAATTGTTCTTGTTTTCTGCTAATATCATAGAAATACTGACCAGCAACAAAAGCTACATGTTTCAAGTCAGCAAGGGCAGCAATACAGTAAAATTTGCCTGAAGTACTAATATTTACCTCGCTTGACTTGAAATCAAAACCAACACAAAAATTTTCTAACATCAAAGAAAAAAGTATGTTCACTAGGCATTGTGGAAAAAGAAAGATTATCCAGTCATAGACTCAAATGTATTCCTTCAGCTTGCAAAAGGGACAGAGATCCTGGAAATGCAGGCAAAAAAACAAGCAAGACTGTAACTAAAAAGGAATGGAAGCTATCATACTGAAACTGGAGAACCATCCACAAAAAGCAGCTCAGGGCACTGAAGTCACAGGAGTGATTTTCTCCATTTCTGAAAACACTTGAATGAAATGTAAGGCTCAAATTTATTAAATATTCGTCTTCTATGAAATCAAGGTAGTATTTAATGAGAGACCAATAAGCACACACCGCAGAGTTAAGAATGCAAGAAAGAAATTAAATTATCTAAGCTGTTTAGCCTCCCAAAAATGCAGACTGGAAAATGAAAAATCAAATAACTGCAGTCATCAATTAGTATATATAAACAAATCACAGAAACCAAACCAGCTAAAGATATATACTTGTTTGCTAAGTGAATTTACCTTGAAGGAATCATACAGCTGCTTTAGAACCAATAAAAAAATAAAAAAATTCAGAAACCTGAAATGCAGTGTTGTTTACCTTCAGCAATAGCTCCAAGAACAAGGATACCAGATTCTTTAACTACCCATTCGGGATGGAAGAGCAATTCCTTCAAAAGGGGCAAGATATGTGGCAGAAGTTCATCACGAAATACATTGGCTAGGACATCTAGAGCAGCAGCAGAACATTTCCCTGAGGAGAACAAATAATGTAAATCTCTGCTTATTATACAAGTAGGTATAGGCAGGAAATACAATTATCATTTAACTTTGAACGGCAAGTGGAGTCTCAGTGTGTCAGGAGGAAGATACTTTCATTTCATTGCAATACACGTGTTCCACTGTACTCTGGTGAAAAGCCAGAAATCCAGTTTTGCAGCACTTAAACAGCCACTAAAAGGACTTACGCATTGGGGATAATAAAACACTCACTGACAAGAACCACACCATTGTATTGCAACACTATATGCTACATCACTTCAGGATTGTGTAACACTATGGAAGAGGAAAGGTCTGGGATGTGAATATTGGAGAAATGGCCTAAAACGACAAGTATTTGATTCAAAAGAATAATCAAACATGATCCATCTCTCAAAGAAAAAAAGGCAAAAATCATCAAACTCTATAGAGACTGAAAGCAATTGGCTAGCCTCTGTTCTGAGTTTTTACACCTTACTCCTATTCTGTGATGCATTAATATAAAGAGGAACACTTCAAAATTTATTTGAAAGTCTAAATCTCATGTTTTTATTTAGCAAGCAAAAACTCCTAAAAGAAAAATCAGGTACAAGGTCAAAACATGATTCAGAAATCTTACTCTTTCTGCTGTGGTGGTGCTGGCATGACTAGAAAAAATAATGCTAAGTTAGTTTTATAAAGAATGCCTGTATTAAAGAATTTATACTGGTTTTTTTTGCTTATTATGATCTCAGTTCCTTCTTAATAGGTCAAAAAGGATCCAACTGGTATTAGTAAGCAATGCTGGTAATTGTCAGGCTATGCCGATCCTTCCTCTCTGTTGAAACTGGAAGTCAAATATAGAACACTGCATAAGAAATAGGGCACGCAATTCTGATTTTCAGATAATCCAAATTCTCTCAAATCCAGGTAACATATATCAAAAGCAGATTTCTGAACTGTTCTGCTCTTTCACTTTCAGACCACCACTCCTGAACAACTTTAGCCTCCTCACCATCTTAATCAAAAATGTGGACCACAGAGCATCCTCTGTCATTTCAGCTATCTTTTTTCACAAAATACGTATTTATTTCTGCCATCTCTATATACAGCAGTGCAATGACAGCTTTATAAATCTAAAACTGTATTATTTTTAAAAAGAGGCTCTATAAAAAAAGCATATTTGTGCTTATATTTTCTTCTCTAATAACAGGAATGCTAAAAATAATTTTTAAAATTCAGGTATGTGTCAAAATTTTTTGACCATAAGCTTGAAGGTACACTTACCTGTTGTGAGAAATTACGGCCTTGGAAGAAAAAAAATATTTATGTGGATACATCCAAATATCAAAACATTATTCCACAATGAGGCTGCTTGAAAATTTTATTTAAGTCAGATTTATCAGAATATCACTAGCTATTTTCTATCTCTGATCTTGAAAATCAGTTTGTGGCATTTTCTTTCCTTATCACACCGCCTATTGGTCTAAAGGTCCTATGACCCACACACAGGCCATCAAAACCGTGGTTTCCTCACAGCTACTTTCTGTCTTCATAACTAAGGAGCTAAATTCTGGTCAGAGGCAAATTCCTGACACAGAAAAGAATGACTGATAATGGATGTCACTAGTAGAATGTTCACATGGAAAATAAAGAAACAAAACAAAACATATGAACTACTTTTAGAGGGAGGACTGGAGTAGAAGAAAACATTATTAAGTTTCCTCTTTAAGCTAACAATGGGAAAGCGCCTTTTTTTTAACTTTAGTTAAACAGGTGATATTCGATTTTTACTATCTTGTATATTTAAATCTAAGTACAAAAGTTCTCTTGAACAGCATCCAACAAATGTAGCTTGATAGGCCATATTCTAAGTAAGAAATAAGCTCACAAAGCAGTACAGTTACACAGTCACACAGTGTCATTTGAAAGACTGCTCATCAACACCCTAAACCAGTTATATCAGTAGACACTTCCTTCTCTAGTTAAAAGCAAAGCCTCAGTATTCCTACACACAAAGTCTTCTATTCACAGTGGTTCTTGTATTATGCAAGTAGCTCTATTTTAAAATGTTTTACACATTCCTTGAACATACTTAAATTCCAGTCAGCAACAGTATCATCATCATCAAGTTCATCATCCTCCTCCTCATCATCTTCAATACCATCTTCTTCATGTTGCTGAGCCACTGTCCGTGAACGATGAAAACGAGGTCTTATGTCCTGTTCACTATCTGGAATAGCTTCATCTTCTTCAACATCCCCCTGTCACCAAAATGTTTTATCAGATAAACTAGTCCAACTATATTGCTCAAGGAAGTTAAAAATGTAGTTTTAGTTCAATATTTCATAAGTGTATAAAAGATTCATATCCCACTTATGCTGCCCAGCTAACTAAAAATGCCATTGCTTCTGCATTCTGCTACTGCCTTTACCAGAAAAAAAGACAAGAAGATAAAAGCAAGAGAGGTAAGCTCCACATACAAAGTATTCTTCATGTTAAGAAATTATCCTTGATGGGAAGGAAATGGAGAGAAGTGATACGAGTAATTCCAGTACACAGACGTATTCTAAAATGTAGTGACGGAAAAAGAGGTGTATTCATTCTAGAAGGCATCAGAACTAATTCTGTAATTTTTTGTACGCTGCATTGTCGCTGTAGTCCGTGAACAGTAGTATCCCAGCTCTGCCTAAGCTGGGTGGAAGGCGACAAGCAGGAAAGCCTGCAGATTACTTTCCAACAAAAATGGCAACAGTCACATCCAGTACTTGAAGCAGCACAACTTGCCCTGGAGAGTTAATTCTCCGTTTATGAGATATAGGCCAGATCTGCCCATTCTGATCTGAATCATTCTGATATATATGTCAGAAACTCATCAAATATTCTTAAGAATGTAAAAGAAATTGATGCTCACCTTTAAAAGAATAATATCGATCTCCGAATATTTCATACCATTTACCAGCACAGGTATCAGCCTACAAAGAAATATTGACACATGTCAAAATAACACATAAAAAAGCAAGGCAGTTTTCACTTACCTGGGACATAATTTCAGTTGTAACCCTCACCCCCCCAACCCAAAATAAAATCCAAAAACAAAGCAACTTAGCCTGATAACAGAAGCTAGTACCTAAACCCAGCTCCACGTCATAAGGTTCATCAACACTTTGTAATATGAAAAAATGTTATTTGTAATTTGAGGTAGCCAGATAACACAACTGAGTTTTAAAACTTTAAAAAAAACAGATGTTCTTCCATATGATTAATTTATTCTGAAGTATCTTTCAGAAATTAAGTCTAAAGGTTTTCAGTAAGAATTCAAATTCCAGTAATGGACATGATAAATAAGTTGGCTCTCACTAAGATGGAAGCCTAACTACATTAAGTCTTCCTATCCTTCTGTGATTACTTCAGTAAGACAAGTATCCAACACAGAGATCTTGACTAATCAGATTAAGGGTTTACTTCATTATGGTTATGGTCATGAGACTCCAACTGTACAGAACTACAGCTAAAAAAGTATTAAAGGAAAAAAGTCAAATAATTAACATAAAAACATATTCCCCACCAAGAAAAAAAAAATTCCTGAAAAAAGTGTTACAAGCCAAATCAAACTAATAATAACCTTGGACTAACCCAGCACCAGTGACAGACTCAATCTTTCTGTAGTCTGTAGCTAAGTATTGTTTTTGAAGGTACAAGGCTAGAAATAATATTCACACATTGCAGTGGCACATTACCTCCTGAACTTCGAGTGAAGGAAAAGTAAGTATGCATTTTATCACCCAATTAATTGGCATTTCTGCAGCATACTTCATGAAGTATGCAGGAGCTATGTATTTTATTTTATGAGAAAGCCTACAAGAGCAAAATGAAACAAGACATTAGCTAGCACATGAACAGGTGTTTAGAAGGTCTTGTTCCACTTCTAATGTAATATAAAAATGTTAAGCTCATCTTCATGTATTAACAAAAGATAGCTCCCCTGTCAAACAGGACTCACCAACACCTATGTAGCTTTCCATGAGCACAACACTGAAAGATCATGACAGAATTGTGATGTTACTCTTCTTTGGTTTTTAACAGATATTTAAAAGCTTTTTTTTTTTTTTAAATAAAAATTGAGTATGATGCTGTTGCAGTATCAATCTTTGTATAGACCAAAATAAGTTTATTACTTATAGATATTAAGCAGTAGTAACTACTGTTTTTCTCAGTATAAACATGACATGTATTAGGAAAGGGGTGGGTAGACTCAAGAATTGTTCTATCCTTCTGTCTTTTGAGCTAGAAAAGTAGGAAGTCAGTAAAAGTTTTTCTCGTAATGTTGGTTCTCCTGTTTTCAACTCTTATTCCTCCCACGTTACAGTAAATTTTTTTAATCTAAATTTGCTACTTTCTAATTTCTTACAAAAATTGAAATTTTGTTGATTTTTTTTAGAACTGCTTCAAACTTATAGTGCTTATTTTTGCTGAGAAGAATGCATCTCTTCTGTCTGTGATTCTTCTCTTCCACTCAAGATCATGAGAGAATTGTACTAGTATTTCAAAAACCTTCCATGTAGGTATAAAACCAAAGAGTATCCATCTACTGGGAACAGTGAGGAATCTGTTTCCTATTGCAAGACTTCAAATTAGTCTGGATAAAAGTTATTAGACCTGCTGCAGTCACTATTACCAATCTGTGGAAGTATGAAGGAACAAACACACTGTACATGCTTCCCTCAAGTTTAAATTGCAATAGCAATTGATATAAAACTGATTCATAAATCCAAGTTACATGGTGCTGGTTTGTTATGTTCTTTATAAAACAAGGAACCCTTTGCATGACTATGCACAGAGAAGCAACATCAGCAGTAGACAAGACATGTTCATGGTACACAAGGTATTACAGGTAATGTTATATGGAGGTCTCCGAGCTTAAGCGAACATTAACACATCTCTACATCTATGTGAAGCTTAAAAGCCTGTTAAGCTTGAGGTAAAGCACCACCATCACACAGTTTAGGCTGTTTCTGGAGGTCACTGGTTCTCAAATCTTCAGTATTCTTTTCAATGAACTGTGTGCTACAGCCACTTTTCTGTGTATAAGAGCTAGCTACAGGAAAATTCTTCTAAGCATATTGTAAGCTAGATACAGTCCCTGTAAGAGCAAACAGGAACAAGTCAATTAAGTTTCAAGATGACTATTTCAAAATAAATAGGATTTGTAATTCTTAATACTTACTTGGTAAGATGTCGACATAGCACATCTTTACAAATTGGCTGTTCAGCCAAAGTCAGCCAAAACTCACAAGCCTCCAATGCCACGTTTTCATCTTGGTCCTGGGTCCTTTGAAGCATGTACTACAACAAAATATAATAATAATTACTTGTAAAATATAGAAGCTTTAAGAAAAACTGAACCAACACTGCAAAGTGTGTTCACAAAACCAGACTATGCTACCATAGCAACGTAGTTTCATTGGGGCAAGGGGATGAAACAGACTAACTGGCACTATTGTGAGAATAAACTAGGGCTCCTTTCTTAATGCTAGATGATTCAGATTATAAATTTCTTCATTGATCAAGTGAGAACATTACCAAGAACCTGCAGAGATCCATCAGAATAAACAGCAATTTTCTGTGAATAGGTTTTTTTCATGTTTCCTCTTCTTCTTTGTACTTCTGAGTAAAAAGGTACAACTATACCCTTAGTAAAAAACACTCCTTATTTCCAGTACCTTAAAAAAGCTTCCCTTCCATATCTTATCTTGATTACCTAACAGGATATAACTAAGTAGAAGCCATAGCAGGAAAAAAAAAAATCTCATGTTTTTCTAGCATGAATGGTAATTCAGAAAATCAGTATCAAATCTTAAAAGCTTGCACTTAAAATTTAATCCTCCTTCCAACAAAAATAAACACCTGAAAGCACAAAAAGCTAAGACTACCATTACCCCAGTTTCTTATACACAACTGCCAAAACTATTTATGGAAGACTGTTGCAACTTCCAAAATAATAGCTTTTGCATTCTTCCTGCCAGCCCTTATTTCTGGAACAGTTTGTTCCTCCATTCACTTTAGAAAACCTCATGGAAGTCTATGCAGCTGCTTTCCTCATCCATGGATTTAGAGCAAAAGAAATCCCTCTTCAGTTGCTTCAGAATACCATTTCATTCTCAAAATCAAATAGAATGTGGGTGACCTTTATTATCCTTAGGCATTTCAGGCATGCAAGACTCGCTGTGAATGGCACCCCTTCCTACAGAAGTGAACTAAAATGCAAGGTTTTTCTAGAGGTTCACTTTTGTGATTGAGAATTCACAGTAACAGAAATACCACTCTATTCTGAGTTGTCAACAGATCACAGCTTGGAAAAGTTGAAAAATATCCTACTCATGGCAAGTAACACTTCCTTAATGCACCTTAAGAGATTTGGCATTTTCCCACAGAGGGCTTGAAAATCCACTATTTTTTTGTGGATTTCTTATTTCACAGGAAGACAAAAATAAAACAACACAAAGTAATCTGTTACACTGTCATTTCCTCTTTAAGTATCTCTTCTTAAGTATTACACTATATGCTCCATGCAGTTAGATAACAGTAGACTGAAAAGGCTGCTTAGACTCAGTGGTGTAAGAAAGATAGATACATATATACACAGTACAGAAATCACAGCAGGAACAGTGACCTAGTAATAAAGCAAAATTTGGGAAGTATATTTAAAGGGGTTTTTGAGGGGGTTGTTTGTTTTTTAATTATCGTGCCAAATTTTAACAAGTACTTTTAATGACAAGCTACACAGTTATACCAACTTCAGGCAATGCAAGTAGTCGCTTTGTCACAATAAATTACAAAATAACATAAGATTATTCAGTACAGTTTTGTGTATTCTGTAATATAAACAATGTTATATTAACCTTATTAAGTCAAACCATCAAGAAAATAACAGTAGGATACATAAAGTATTAACAATACATCCTCTGAGCAGTAACTGAGGAAAGAAATAGGATTTAAGTGTCAGGTTTTCTACTGAGGAAGATTTAGGAGCCATGTAAAGATCTTAGGAGTCACGCGTTTGGCTAAATACATCCTGTGAACAAACAGGTGCAATCTAGTAACTGAACCGTTAGGTTGGTTTACTCCTGGCATATACTATAATCATTCACAGATAAAAATTGGGAAAAAAAAAAAAAAAAAAAAGACCATCTGCTTCTGCTTACTTGCAAGTGTATGGTCAAAAACCCCAGTAAAACCCATTCTTTTATGCTTCAAAGATTTGTCAATAAAGTTTGAATCTGTCTGCTTCAGAAGCACAATGCCCACCAGCACCTTAGAATCAAGTTTCTCTCTTTTAAGATTTTCTTCACTTAGAGCAGCCATCAGCAGCAGCGTTCAGCTTGGAGGCATTAAAGCCTCAAAGCTACAAAACCTGACTCATCTGAATGCTGAACAATAGTCAGTTCTGGGATTTACATTCACACATACTAGGATTATGAGAACTGCGAAAATCAGTATCAGTAACAGTACACAGTAGTCCCAAAACAAACCAAACAAAAAAAACAAAAGCAAAAAAAAGTCTAATTTTTTTATTACAATACAGAAAATCACTACTACTATCTTTTGTAGAAAGGAAGCCTAGTAATAGTTTTCCCAACAACAAAATACCAGCTACAACAAGAATACAATCTTGGATCTTGTCCTGGTTGGTGACATCATTTCTACCTACAAAGTCCAAAAGTTCCTTACTGACCTTAGAAAGCTGAAAAGCCAGAGAAATTATCACTTCTTGACAACAGCATCTCCAAGCTTTCTACTGTCTCAAAAAATATATATCTCTCAACCAACCAAAACCCACCCATCATCAAGTTTCGATAATCCTTGCTGGTCCTATGTTACATGAAAACATGTCTGCCAAGACTGGTGGCAAGAATTCCAGACAACATACAGGAAGATTAGTCTGCAAGCCAAGGCTCTCAAAGCTCACCTCATCTCTAATGCCTGTGTACAGGAGCAAATAAAAACCCCACAACCTTAACACCTTCTTCATGTTGTCTAGACACAGTCCTTACGGAATTTGACACTGTGTTATTAACCACCTGTCCACATGAAATCTGCATGAGAAACATGATCTTAGCTCTATTTCCAGTCTGGCAAGAAGCATATGTAAACACTACCTAGAAACTGCTAGTATTTCCCAGAAATGTGAAAATTACTCATAGTTCAAACAGTTGAGCAGACAAAAAGACAGCTGACTGGTCCTCTGGTAGACATGTCTGCACTAATTTAGAATGGTAAAAGAACCATCAAACAATATTAACTTCTACAACAAAACGCAATGGGAGGCAATGCCATTAGAACCTCAAAGAGCATCTCAGCTGTACAGAATAACGTTATGGTCAACACATCCAAAAAAATCAGAGCTTCCTTGTGTGAACTGTAGCAGTATCAGCATTAGCACTAGATTTTTAACATGATCTTCTCACTTAGGGTCAAGCATTTCAGGATCAATTAACTTAATGAAGAATAAAAAAATGCCATCTGCATTGTCTGTCAAACGGAGTGTCAAATTGGCAATTAGCTAAGAAGAAAATTTTGCAATCTCAGTCATAAAGGAAAATAAAGAGCAGACATATACAACAGCAAGATACCTGTTCTGATAAACGCTTCTTGTTATTATTTCTGCAACCCCAAACAGGTTTCCCAGCATGCAATCTAAAAATTAGACTCACCTCAACTATACTAATCATATGAGGAAGCAGGCGATCCATTCGAACTTCCAGCAACATTACCAGAGCACGGCAAACATTTTTGCGTACTTCCGACTCCTCATCACCAGCCAGTGCAAAAAGATTCTGTTGGAAAGTAGTACCAGTTGAAAAGCCTCAGATCATCTAGTTCAACTTGTATTTAAATTGACATTACTGTCAAACTAAAGTATGTAGATACTTCTGTACTCTCCCCACTTCACACCTCAGAGTACTACTTTATTTCTTAGATATATTTTAGCAAATGAACTCTTCAGTTTCTCAGTGTGTACTGTACACACAACCAAACCAATGTGTAGTATTAGCAATGGCACAAGGATAGTATTTCCTGGATTTATGAAATGAAGTTCTGAAGCCAGAAAAATCCATCAGTACAAAACAGCAGTAAATCAAATAGTCTAGATAACCCAAAATACTACCCTTCTAATCCATGTTGAATAGAAATATTCAGAGAGATACAGACAGACAGATATGATGACGCTTGTACTGCACTTTACATCATAAATAAGTGACTGCTGCCATTACTTTCACACCTTTATGCAACAGTTTTCTCTATTTATGAAGAGAAAGCATCTTTCAAAATGTTATTTTTAAGGCTTGGAGAGTGTTTAAACTAATCACGGCTGAGCACAAGCATACAGAATGAACTTCAATTCATACAGACTGAAGCAACCGGAAATGAGCAGTTTGGGATTAGAAGTGTTGTAAAACATAATTCAAAATTCTTGCTACATTAGATACATAATTTGATCTAACTCCACATTCAAAAACACCTACCTCAATAAAAGAATCTATGTGCAACATAAGAGCTTGAGTTCTGCTGATGATAAATTGATTGACGCATGCAACAGCATGAGACCTACAAATGGAACAGTTAAAATATACATTTTTCATGAGATAAAACCATTTTCTAAACTGTACCTATGCAGCAAAAACATTAGGAAGCAAATTACATGATCCAAACACCTTCTAGAGGCAAAAGGAAACAGATCTGCATATGTATAATATTACCAACCAAAATGACTAAACCATATTTAAGTACCATCTTATACTCCAATATATGTAGTAAATATTTAAGAATGAAGTATTTGGTAAATAAAAAACAGAGCATGATAACTACACCTGGCATATTTGTTGTGAATTGTATGTAAGGATGGTTGTTTGAGTATATTATGACTATTGAGCTTCTCAGACATTAACAATTCCATGCAAGTCCTAACAGTGAAACTTCAGCGTTACCTTCTTCATTGTTAAGTATCCAAATGCCTTTGCAACATTTTTAGTATTTAGAGAGCCAAAACATGTCAACACCATAGCTGAAGTTAAGAAGAAACACGCTTGTAGTAGATAAATTCAAAAACCCTTGTGGTAGAAACACACTTAAAAAAATGAAGCCTTGGTTGTTTTATTTCATGTAAAGCCATTACTAACAGGTCTTTTTCATTCTCAGAGTGACAACAGTCAAATCCTGTAAGGCACAAGGCAAAAGTTCCTGCAAAAGCACCTGCAAAAGCCTTTGAACATTCATTATTTTTACTAATGTAACTCCAAACTTCTCTTCTGTTCAGACATTTTTTTGAAAACTATCTCATAAAACATTGTTCAAAAGTTGCCTCTCAACAGATCTAAACAGAAAGCATTGCACTGACACTATTAGTTTTCATACTTTAGCACTATGTACTGAAAGCAGGGTGCAGGTCAGCAGGTGGCCTGCTTTAAACCTGAAACTGGTTTAACAGTCTCAAAGCCACAAACATCACAGCATAGGAAAAAGGTGAAAGTCTGTATGACATGTGAAGGAAAAAATACATGTTTTTCTTCATCTCTACCAGCTCCAGAGATCTATTAATCTTTCTACAAGAGCAAGTTCATGCTTCATTACATATTTTCCTTAGCATACATCTATGTTAGGTGAGTTTCCAAGTCATATTTTAATCCTATCTTGAGATAGTCTTAAGTTATACCCTTCTTCTTAGTCTTTAACTTGTATGACTGTTGGCAGTAAAGAACCGCCACCTCAAAGTCATAGAATCTTTCACTGTAATTTTAAAACAGGAGTTAAACACATTTCACAGTATCAGAGAGCATTAGAGAACGGTGGAGGTTGGAAGGCACCTCTGGAGATCATCTGGTCTAACCCCTCTACTCAAGAAGAGGCACCTACAGCCAGTTACCTGGGACAATGTCTGGACAGCTTTTGAGTACCTCCAGGGAGGGAGACTCTATCAACTCTATGGATAACGTATGCTAGTACTCAGTCACTCTCACAGTTAAAGTATTTCTTGATGTTACAAGAGAACTTGCTGTTTCCATTTGTACTCACACACTCTGGTCCTGTCATTAAGTACCACTGGAAAAAGCCTAGCCATGTCTTTTTTGCTTCCTCCTTTTGGGTATTTATACATACTCTTGAGTTCCCCCAGCCCCAGCTCTCTCAGCCTCTCCTCATAGGAGAAATTCTCCAGACTCTCCATAATCTTCACGGCCCTTCACTGGACTCTCTCCAGTATGTTCATGTCTCTCTTTCACTGGACTAGCCCAGAATTGACACAGTAGTCCAGGTGTGGTCCCACTTGGAAGATGAAGGGAAGTATCGCCTCCCTTAACCAGCCCAGGGTAAAAATCCACTGTTCTTTGTAATGAATATTAGCAGTAACAGCTTAATTCTGAATTTTAATTCCATCTTATACTTTTGGAACTTTGGAGAGATTTATAGTTTTACAGCAAAAAGATTATGAACCCATTCAGTTTGATTCAGTTGAAAGATAAGTAGCTTTATAAGATTTGATGCACTTAAAGCAGAAAATTTTTTCTGCATGAATTTAGAAACTACTGTCAGCAAAAGAATTTTGACTGTGCCACTGCTGAAGGTAAATAAAGGTAAAACAGTTCTTTCTAGTTAGAATACTAAGTTCTAACCACAACATTGAATTTTTCATAATAATACACAAAAAACTTGAAAAAGTTTGATTTTCAAAATCATAGGCTGTTTGTACATTTGGAAGATATACAAACAGGTGTAATTACTGTATCGAAGCAGATAAACATGGAAAATACTGATGCATAGAATCTCTGCATATCTCTGCAGGATCACTTAAAAAACCAACATGTTTCAAACAGATCTACAAAATAGTAACCTTGCTGCTTATGTAAATAAAATTTAAACTGGTAACTATACTATAACACCTAAACCTACCTTATTTTTGGACTGCTGTGCTTAAAGAACTGCAAGAACTTAGGTATCATGATATTGAGTGGTCGGTCCAATACATCACTATCTAAAATTTCAGCAGAATCTTCACATATCTTCTGAAGAGCGCCAAAAGCACCCTGATAAAATAAAATAAAAATATGTTCTTTCACATTCTGAAGAACGCATAATTTCAGGTTTTGTACAGAATAGGTAATTTCAGCACAACACGATAAATACAGCTATGTAAACACAAAGTTAAACTGAAACATCCTTAAAGGCTTTTTACTTAAGCATTTTATACTGACATCTGTTAGCTCTCAAGCTGGGCGAGTCAATAGTGGGTAAGTGGTAACTTTAAGCACTCAAATGTCATCTGGTCAAACATACTTTTAAAAAATGCTTAAAATCTAGTTCTCAATTGAGAAATAAATATCTAGGTGCAGAAGTATCCAAATTAATTACACATATTACCATATTTCCTTTAATTGTTTGTTATGGGCCTGTTGGAATTGCAAAACAAAAAATGACAAAGCTCAATATTGCTTAGAGGCCTATTTGTGATCAGAATACACCACAGACTGGGCAGTATCCTGTGGTTTGTGTTGCCATGACACTGGGGAGAAATGTGAAGTGAGGTTTCAGCCAGGATGTCCCATTCTTCCACTTCTTACCTGTCATACTGCCGACCAAAGAAGTCACACCAAGGTTAACATGTTTTGTACAACTGCTAAAGGAACACCACAAGGGCAGATGACTTGACTACAGTTCCACCCATACACTTTACACAATAATGGTTAACGAGGTGTAAGTATTACCCTGATATAGCACCTAATTTTAGGGGTTGACAATTCGACACCAAACTGCAGGGACAGATTGACAGGTTTGTTTTCCTCACTCCCCCAAAGAGACACAATAGAGCAACCTCGGCTCTATCGGGTGCTTTCGGGGAAATCAAGCTTGTGATCACAATAATATTTTAGAGCTATAGCTATTCTACAGCTTAGCATGTTTATCACTAGCAATCTTAAACAATCTATGTTGCATAAAAATAAACTGCACTGTTGTGCACCGCCTGCTGCTTTGAATGTGGTCAGACCTGCAGTGCAGGTTTTTTGTGCCACCAGTGTTAGATGTATAGTCACAGCAGTAACTGACCTGCCTATTAACTGGAAAGTTCAGCCACCCCTAGCCTCTCTAATTTTTGAGGACTGCCTAGAATGCAAAGGGATAGTTTCACTATCAAGTGTTTTTTTCTTTCTCTTGAAAAAGCAGCAATAAAACACTGCTTTTAATAGCATAACATCTTGAACCAATATCTTATCTCTGAGGATTACTTCATATATACTTCAGATATTACTTCATGCACTTCCATGGAGATAGCATGAAGTAATTAAAATTATGCAATCACACAATTTTAATTTTTTTTAAAACTAGACACTTTTCTCCTCATAGTTTAGAACAGTTATCTTACTCCACACCCACTGAACAAAACAGTTCATTTCACTCTCATATAGCAATGACAGGTTGCTTTTCTAGAATAATCTACTTCTAACAGAAACTTCAGCATTATTTTCATGATGCCTAAAACGCTAGACAACAGAGGTAACTTCAGAACACTTCTTAGCTGAGATGCTACAACTACCCATCTGCAGTCTCATTCTGTTCTCAGGCAAAGAAAACAAATTTGTTTGAATGAACAGTAAGAACATGGAATGTAGATAGAAGAAAAAAATATCAAATTAGAGTCACTGTTCTCTGAGGAGAATACATGTACACGCATACACACACAAATACTAGTATATATATGCAATAGTGTCTATGAAGAGAGATAAAAATCATCAAATTCAGATGATAATCTATTTTTGTTAAGTCTATTTACCTCACAGGTATTGTAATCCTCAGAATCCAACAGGCTGCAAAGCTTTGGTAAGAGTTCAGGCCAATTCTGTAATTCCCCTTTTGAGGCAATGGTTGTTATCAGAATGCCTAAAGGAACCAGAGGGATTAAGGAAATGAATCTCATGTACCTTCACATGTTTCACACTAATTTTTCTCCGTTTTTTTCCTCTCAAAGATCTATGGAGTTAATAAAATTCTTGTTTCACTAAGAACTGGAAAGCATAAGAACAGGAAGTACATTTAATTACAAATGGTATTTGAAGGACTTTGAAATGCAAAGGTGGGTTACTCCTTCCTGCCATCATGAAGGGCTCAGACATGATAAATAAAGCACCAATTATTTCCAGTTAAGGAAGTAATCATGCCCAAACACTGCAGGGCAGCTTTGGCTCTAAATTTACTAAACACTGTACAAATTTTGACCTCCTGTAAAATATACAGTATCCACCTCAAAGCACCTCTTCTTTATTATGATATAAAAGCAAGAACCAATGGTAAGTTACGTGTTCACTGATCTACTATGATTATACAAAACATTATGGACGCAGTCTACGACTGAGATACCTATTAGAACTTCATACACTATGACAGGTCATCCTGGTATGATCCAACCATAGGGGTTGGCTGAATGCGATTCAGCAAACAGACAGGTCAGACCAAAGAGTCACTGTTTCCAGTACATAGAAAAATCCCACAAAAAACTGATTAGGTGATGGGAACACAGAATGCTGCTTATAAACTAGGACTGATTTTGAATGAGCCCATTTTGCTACAAGTCAAAATTAAACACGTAGCATGATCCACTATGCTGACAGTTAATGAGCATGAACACATAATAACTTGACACTACCACAACTAGTAATCTCCCAAGTAACAAGTGAAAAGCTTTCCTAAGCTTTTTCATTGAGATAACCACAATATATCATTTTTCTTTGGAATAAAGTGTTAAAATTCCTATTAAATACTGAAGAACATAGGATAACATTAGAGAGCAAAGGACATTATAGACAAGACACACAGAAACTAAAAGGTATTTTGTATCATGTTTCTTTTGATGCAAGAGGCTGGAGAAGCCACAAAGACAGGGAAAAAACCTGAAGACAAAGCACAATTTTACAGCTCCAGAAGCAGTTTATATCCACTTGTCCTCAAAAACAAACCACACAACCTCTGCCCTCACTAGAGCATGTCCTGGAGCACCACATCTACACGTTTCTTAAACACCTCCAGGGATGGTGACTCAACCACCTCCCTGGGAAGGCTGTTCCAGTGTCTCACCACTCTTTCTGTAAAGAATTTCTTCCTAATATCCAATCTAACCCCACCCTGTCTCAACTTCAGACCATTCCCTCTGGTTCTGTCATTAGTTACTAAGGAGAAGAGGCCAACACCCACCTCTCTACAACCTCCTTTCAGGTATTTGTAGAGGGCAATGAGGTCCCCCCTCAGCCTCCTCTTCTCCAAACTAAACATGCCCAGCTCTCTCAGCCTCTCCTCATATGGCTTGTCCTCTAAACCCCTCACAAACTTGGTTGCTCTCCTCTGGATATCAGATGTATTAACAGAAAATGCTAATTTTACTGCTGCTGGACCTCAATGATTCACATTTTTTCTTGGTAATTACACTGAACTTCACAAAAAAAGAACAAAATAAATGAATTTTCTTGCCTCCTAGTGAATATACTTAACTTTTGTCTCCCTAACTTAGATTTGGCACACGCTTGTTTGTAGACTTAACACAGGTTCAGAAACAAACATAAGAATGCAATTCCTGAAACTCCTCTGGACTAACATGTGACAGAAGTCGTAAGTCTCAAAGGGATAGATAGTTTTGGAAAAGAGTTGGTTGAAGATCTTTTTAAGGTCCTAGATGAGGTTTCAGAGGATGACAACTAGTTATACTTGTAATATCTGCAAGCTTTCACAGCTAAAGGAAAGGCTATTTGAAAACTACTGTGTTTTTCCCAAAATGCCTATCACAGACAGCAGAAGGATAACCTAATGTCATAGGATGACTAAAATTGAAGAGAAAGAGACATCAAGGATCCTCTAACATTTGTACGTCATATTCCCTTTGAAGAAACGACGCTGGTCTGCTTTTAAACCGGCAAGGGACAGAGACGCTTCCTCTTTAAGAAAACGCTGTGGCTGGTTTTCTTTCACCCCCCTTCCTTCGCCCATGAAAGAATTCGCCAGGAGGGACTGATAAGGAGAAAACGAAAGTTGGAGTTGCGCCCTGAGGAACCAAAGGCTGTGACCCGGAACACCATACAGGGGGACAAATAAAAAAAGAACAGCTGAATGTCACGTGAAAAATGACGTATCCTTGTTTATATAAGGAAGTGAGGGGAAAGATCTTGCTTCCAGATTCTTGCTTTTCCTCTGCTGGCAGCTCGGGTTACTCCTCTTCTAATCGCTGGGTTATAAACCAGTAAGTATCTCGCTTTTTGATCTCTTGGCCAGCTGGGTTAACTCCTATTTCCCCTCCCCAGGGTGGGAGTGAGGAAATTGCTTTTGACAAAAAGCAGGAGGTTCTGATAAGGAGTGGTGATTGATAAGACCTAAAGCCTGTGTCAGTTATGGGCCTGTGTAACTCAGCAATTGTAGGGCGGGGGAGGCCTGAAGCCATTTCCAACTAACAATTTTTTTTTTCCTTTCCTATCATTACTCTTTTCATATGGTTGTAGCATTTAAATAGATAAAGCTATTCTTATAATTCACTATCTGTGTGTCTGGTGCTTTTATTTTGCTTTGCTGTCCCCATTTGGGGAGAGGGGGGCATCTAGGAGGCCCTCTCAAAGAGATTGTTCTTTTGACCCCAACAAATTCTTAGTTCTTCTGGTCAAACCAGGACACCTAAGAGGAAATACTTCCAGATGTGTAGGCAAGAAGTGACCTGAGGCCCCTTTCTCTTTCCACGCAGATGTATGCAGTTCATACACATCATCGTGAACTTTCTGTACAGGTCTGGAGAAGCCATTTAATGTCATGCTAGTGTTTTTGAAGTGATAAGGAAACACTTTTGTGGGGACAAAAAATTGAAAAAGTAATATGAGACTGTCAAGAACTTGAAAGGCAACAACTACAGTATTTTAAGCTTTGCAAAAGGTCTTAAGAACAAAGAGGAAACAGCCACATAAACTTCAGCTTTAAGCGCTTATGTCCACAATAAAAGGAATCTTCATTAGCGTTGTCATCTTTCAAATGTGAACCTTTTCCCATCCACCTGCTGCTTTATTTGGCCAGCAGGGAACAGAAGATACCAGAGATTAGCCTCTCTCTGCAAAACTTCAGACAGAAACATGAACATCAGAAGAATCAAATCAAAGCAGTAATTGATTTATTAGCTTGCAGATGTTTTACAGGCTTGCGCCAGAGCCAACAGTTAAAACAGGCCCTTCCTTCTGACCAGCATACTAAGCTGCAAGGTTAAAAATCTGGAACTGAAAGTCTTTACAAAGATGATCTTTGATTTGCAGTGAACTTCAAAATAGTATTACAGAATCTGTTATTTCAATTGACAAATGTGAAATCTAATGAATATAGCATGGCCATACCACCCTGAGAAGGCCCAATCTCGTTTGATCTCTGAAGTCAAGCAGGGTTGGGCCCGGTTAGTACTTGGATGGGAGACCATGTAGGGTTTAGTTGGGGATGTCCCTGCCCACTGCAGGGGGGTTAGATGACCTCCAGAGGTCCCTTCCAACCCAAACCATTCTGTGATTCTGTGATAGCAGCTTGGCTAATTGAACACTAAACATATGAGAGAACAGACTGCAGAGGGGTGTCAGAAATTGTTAAAAACAAAAGATGCTGTCATGACAATTACATTTCTGTCACTGTTTCAATTACATACAACCTCTGTTTACAGTATCAATCCCATAACAGAAAAATGAACATAAAGAAAAGACAGCTATGCTTCAGTACTTTAATGACAATAACAGGACAGGTGGAAGGTTGGGGACTTTGGGGTTGCATTTTGCCTCTGTAGCTCATAAGGTTCGTTTCTGAACTGAACTTCATAACAAAATTCCCCCTCACAAGGCAGTCATTAGCTTTCACTCTCCTTCTGCAATGAAGCTATCCAGTCTTGCCACTACTCTTAAACACTTGAATACGATTTCCCCTGCTAGCTTCCAAATAGAAGTTACGTTAAGGTCTTGACCAGACTGAAATCCTCAGCAAGTTTTAACAACAGTTACAGACACTTCCTAAACAGATGCATTTATTTCCTGGTAAGTTCGTGGGTTCTTAACACATGCAGCCATTTCTTTGAACTTGAATCCATAGAATCCATATTTCAACATTAGCATGTCAGGTTTTTAGTATCTGTACCACACCAGCACAGATAAGTTCCAAAAGTTTACTCATCTGGGGACTAAAAGATGGAAAAGCTATGTAAGGTTAGAAAAATGTGTAAAGTTACCATTTGCTCTCAAGCTACAGTTCTAAAACTGACTCTATTGCCACACTCATTCTCCTCAGCAATGTGACTTCTGAGGGTGAGGTTAATCAGCTTGTCTCCATCTTGGCCAAAAGTTACCAGCTTTTGTCTGGTTAGGACTAGATGCTGGAGACCACAAAGGAGACTGAATGCTGCTTTAAATGTTCTGTAATCCTATTTTGATGGATGGACTTGCTTACCCTCCTCTCAGGATTCCAGAGGTCTTATTTGCAACTGGTTCATTAAATTGATAGCACTTGAACTGCAAGAACCCATACACATCTCAAAGAGCAGCTCTAACTAGCATGTGCCAACTGATTTGCTAACAAAGCAGTCTAGGTAGATAGTAATACTATCTAGCTAGTATTGAGAGACTAGTGGATACTGAATCAATCTCCGTATTAGGACAGAAGGCTACAAAAATCTGACATTTAATTACTTCAAATATTCTCACCCATATCAGTAGCATTTTCAGTATGGAGAAGACAGCACTAAGAGCAAGCTTACCTACAGTAGCTCTAATTAAGGGGGAAGAATCACCAATATTGTTCAGACATTCACTTTTAATGAAGTCAGTTACTCCATTAGGAAAGTTGTGAAAATGCGCTTTTACGTTATTCTTCAAGATCAGACCACTCAAGGAACGTGTTGGTTCATCTGCAAGACAAAATAGTTACAGTCAACCTTCAGTCAGTTCACAGAAATAAGGCAGGTTTCCAGAACAATACAAGAGCAAAGCTTATACACAGATACTAATCTTAATTTCCTTATCTCTCCTTCCAACTACAGCCATCAGTTCATACAGCAAAGTTTTCTGCAGAGATATAGAAAAGGAATAGATCTGAAGTCACAGGATATACAAGACTCATGAAAGAAGTCGGGCAGCCAAAGATATTCACACATTCTGATTATACTTACTAGCTTGTTCCAGCACTGATACTGCAAGAAACTGATGACAAACCTGCTTTCACCATAGATATGTAGTATATTTTTGATCACCTACTCCCAAAGAAATAGCACCTTTCTTTTCAATTTTTCTTTAAAAGGTATTGCAACCCCTGAAGGTATCAGCTGCTCTACTCATCTATTAAATTAATAATTAGAGGGAGAAGAAGGAAAAAAGTCTTTAAAAAAGTGTGAACAGGTAATTATTATGTAGCGTGAACCACAGGAAAAAAAGCAACCAGAATTAACTTGAACTAAGAATTTAAGTTTAGGTAACAGTTTAAATTCTCTTCACTGAGCTTGTTTTGCCTGCACACTTCTCTAAATTACTAAGAACAAGAATGGAAAAACAACCTAGATTTTACATTTGTACTGGAACAGATTTATGTTCAGTTCTTCAAATAAGGGCATGAGTAACTTCATATTACTTCTGAAATATGCTGCAAGTGAGATCGAGATGTTCTCAATAGAAAGGATTAGTTTAGAGTATAAGAAAATTTAAAGTCACAGTTTACAGCAACCCTGATCTGCACAAGAAGCTGATTTTAATAAGCATTTTAACCACTTGCAGGTATTTTTTGTATGAAGTCCTGATTTGGGGAAGAAATAAGGATGTTCAAAGTTTCTTTGTGCAAAGAATTAGTTGCTTCCCAGGGCTCAGTGTTGGGGCCAGCTCTGTTAAATGTCTTTATCAAAGATCTGGATAAGCGGATCAAGTGCACCTGCAGCAAATTTGCACAAGACACCAAGATAGGAAGGGGTGTTGATCTGCTTGTGGGTAGGAAGGCACTGCAGAGGGATCTGGATAGGCTGGATCAACTGGCTGAGGCCAATGGGATGAGCTTCAACAAGGCCAAGTGCCAGGTTCCTGAGAAAATAACCTCAAGTTTCACAAGTGAAGGTTTAGATTCGATGTCAGAAAAACATTCTTCACTGAAAGGGTTGTTGAGCCTTGGAACAGGCTGCCCAGGGAGGTGTTGAAGTCACTGTCCCTGGAGGTGTTTAAGAAACATTGAGATGTGGTACTTAGGGACATGGTTAGTGGTATGTTGATGATAGATATGGTTGGGCTTGATAATCTTAGAGGTCTCTTCCAACCTTAATGATTCTGTGCATTTAACCAAGCAGAGATATATATTAAGTTTCTTCTGTCAGGAATAGACAGATTAGTCAGGTGGTTTAGAGAAAAATCAAGGTCACATCAAGATGCAATTTCAGCACTATTTTTT
Source organism: Bucco capensis (assembly GCA_013396975.1). Classification (NCBI taxonomy): domain Eukaryota; kingdom Metazoa; phylum Chordata; class Aves; order Piciformes; family Bucconidae; genus Bucco; species Bucco capensis. Next base: position 4,965 of record VWZO01011728.1, on the reverse strand, counting down.
TCTTCATGAATTATTCTGTGCTATACAGCACCATGAAACATCTTAAATCCATTCTCTTAAACAAGATAACAGAAAGACTCTTCTTCATAGTGTTTATCCCACAGACCTGCAGCAAAGATTCCATGGGATTCACAGTGCAAGTTGCATCTCTGACAAATTAAGAAGAATTAATGAAGTGAGAAAATGAAGATTAAAAAGAAAAATAATTACCACAATTGTCACTATATTAAGAGATGACAAGCAGAAATCACAGACATTAACTTACTGCTAAATAAACATCAACCACGTGAGCTAAAAAAAGTAGCACAGGATCTGATACTCTGCCATCTGTTGAAATCCAGGGTTTTCAACAACTTCATAGCTACACTGTCAGAAGACAACAGTATAGGTCTGGATGAAGTTCTTGCTGTAACACCAAGATTGCAGGCAGATGGCCTAGAAGCTGAGTAAGATAATCTTCACAGATTCTATAAGAAGTTCTGTCAGCCATATGCTTCAGCCATCAGAAAAGATCACAGTCATAAAAAGATCACAGTCTTGCCTCCTATCTCAGTCAACCTGGAAGTACAGAGAGTTGACAAGAACATATAGTACAAGAAAAAGAAGGAAACTGAAAGCAGACCTTGGCGCTTGATATCATCTTTGGTGCCGAATGAGTGTGTTTGTGGAAGAGTCCCTTCTCACATTGACTCACTTTGTAAAAAACCGTATCACATAATCATTATTTGGTTCTCAGCAAATTTTCAATCCTGTTGCAAAGCTCTAAAAATAGTTTCAGATTTTAATGGTTTACAGAGCAAAGGGACACATACCCACCTTACAGTTACTTAAGAGCTAGTTTAGTTTAGTTACTTTAGAGCTAGTGCAGTGCTTTTAAAAACAAGAGTGTGCTCTCAGACATATATTCTCTAATGAGGGCTTGCATGAAATAGGATGCATATGTGAAAGCAATGAGGTATTTGTAGTTCACCTGCAAGCCTAGGAGAGCATGTTTCACCAAGTGTTTTCATCCTCTCTTCCTAGATTGATTCCCAGTTCCTAAAATAACTGAACAACTGAGATGAGGGTAACATTTATCCATTCACAGCCTGTGATATAATGATTATGAGCATAGCTAAATTTTGCTCTGTTAGTCTTGCAATAATAGCAACTTTAAACGTTAGGGTGAGTTTGTCTAAAGCAAAACTGCTATGTCTGTCAGTTTCAGTCTTAAAGCTGTTTTCAGAAATAAGCTGTCATTCAGTGTGTTTTAACTAGTGATATGGACTTAATATGTACAAACACAAAATGTGATGAAAATCACGACTACTGTCACTGTTGCACATTTCTGATCCATTAATAAGCAACTGACTGTCTCTTAAAAGAGCTAAAACAAACAAACAAAAAATAAGGATCCCACCAGAGCAGTATCATATGGGAAGCAGAACATGAGTCATTTGAAGATGAGTCATAATGGTTATAAGCTGAAGGAGGGGAAATTTAGTTTGGAGATTATGAGGAAGTTCTTTACCCGGAGAGTGGTTAGGCACTGGAACAGGTTGCCCAGAGAGGTTGTGGATGCCCCATCCCTGGCAGTGTTCAAGGCCAGGCTGGATGCAGCCCTGGGTGACCTGGTCTAGTGATTGGCATCCCTGCTCAGTGTGGGGAGGCTGGAACTAGATGATCTTTTGGGTCCCTTCCAACCTGGCCTTTCTATGATTTCTCCTGTCCTAATGTATAACAGTACAAACACATTCATGAGCTTCCTAATAGTAAAAGACCCTACTTTTTTTGATGCAGGACTGATGATACTTCAAAACATCCAGTGTATGTGAATACATAAACGACCTTGAAATACAGTGGTTAGTCTGTAATTAGTCAGTGCTCAATGGACTCCTGTGAGTCATGGAAAATAATGACACAACTGTCTAAGCTTAGGAACATCTGTAAGACACCAAAATAAAGCTGGAAATGGTCCACTGATGCTGAGTATTGCATACTTATTGAATAATATGTAGCAACAACTATGCTCTGAGGATGGTGGTGTAAATACAACTGAGCTGTGGGCAACATGGGAAGGGTGTTGAACTGCTGAGCAACAATTAGCTGTTGGTTAGTTATGGAAGTTTCTGCTTTCTAACTAACTATGACCACAGATCAATCAGAATGCCAAAACTTGTACATTTCTATAGGCTTGCAAAACCATGAAAGTTTAAAGAACTAAGTCTCTGATTTCACTCCTGCTTTCAGCTTCTGTATCATATCCCCACAAACAGGTTGTCTCAGCACTTTTCCACTCTAATGCCATTTTATGTATCACCTCCTGATCCCGCAGTGAAACCAGTGCTAGAGTTCTACTAAGAGCAGAATAAACCTTACCCAGAAATTGAGACTCAGTGCAATGAGAGCATAATTCAGTAAGATCCCAAACTACTTAATGGAAGAAGGCTGTTGTTGCAGTTTGAGTACATCTAAAAAGTAAGGTCATCTCTCTTTGGTGTTTATTTTCTGGGGGCAAGGGGCAGATGACAAGTACCCTTGCATTAAGTCNCCAAGTGATTTTCAGACTGTGCCTAAGTCAAGCACATACGGAGAGGAAATTATGAGCTTCCCAGTAGAGGTTGCTTAGATAGTATTTGGCAGCAACTGAATTGGGATTTAGAGTCATTAATCTATCTGAAGAAATGACTTTGGCTAGATTAATAGTTTTGTAACTCTCTGAATATATCAAACGTGAATGTTATATATCAAAACGTGACAATCTGTCATATGATTAGCTCTTGGAACACAAAGATTAACTGGATGAGTAAAATGAATCTATCCTCAAATTGATTAGTTAGGAATACTGTTCAAACTGCTAAATGAATATTGGGAAGCAAAAAATACAGGACACTCAGCAACACTAATGTTGCATGGGGTGCTGTGCATTGGAAGTTTTGACAACTACTCCTTCTGTCTATAAAGGTACAGCTTAACAGAATGTTCTGTGGTGGCATGCATGCATAGTCAGACTACATTGCTTCTCTAAATAACTTTCCTTGCCAGTAGGCTTCCTCTATAAAGCCCAATTACTTAAGACACCATCTTCTCATTTTTATTTCTCAAGCCTGTACTCAGTGTGTTTGGTTTTTTTTCTGTTCAGGACAAGTTTTTTGGGCACTATAAGTAGATTTTCAACTAGTAACATTAGGTAGCACCCTGGTAAGTAGTTTTGGCACTACAGACAGTGTTCTTCCTAAGCAGCTGTGCATCTAACTATAATAATAAAACAGAGAGAATGGACATACTTCTAATTTAATATGATTTTACACAATTTCATCTATTATTATTATTTTAGAAACCTAATTTTTTTCTAGTATTAGTCTAGACAAGTATTCTTACTAGGAACAAAGTGACTGATTCTCTGCCCCTTAGAATACCAGTGAAAATGAGATTATAGCCAAGAAGCTTTGATGTGTTACCATGCTGCTCTTTCAAGTCATCTGAAATCCATCTTCAGTCTCTTTCATTTTCAGTTTCTACCTATGACTTCATCAACCTCCTTTCTTTGAGGGGGGAGGAAAATGAGGGGAAACTGTGAGTGCTTGCCATTATGGAATGCTTAAAGCTCCTAAGACTTAAAGCTTGCCAGTCAGAACTATCTCTGATCAGTAATATATCTACAGATTGAGAGAAGAACATCCATCATTTGAAGTTATGTAAATCCTTTTTTCTTGGAGATACCAAAATCCAATTATACTACTGAATCTGTACTTGCTTGAACAGCTAGTGCGTGCCACTTCAGATGAAGCAGGCAACCTCATTATGAAGGAATGGTGTTGCTCAGTCCAGTGCTGCAGGGCTAAGCTGTTATAAACTGCCTATGCTGAGCTGGACAAGACTAGAGTGATTATTGGTACTTATGACTGTCATGGCAGTGTTGCTCCTGAATACCTTTCGAAAGCAAAAGTCACAGCTGAGTAAAAACTTCAGACAGTTCTGAACAGTGGTAATTATGTCATTACAGAAGGAGGAGAAAGGAGTTTAAAATGTTTTGCAAAAGCAGTTAGTAATGCTTAGCCAGTTATTGATAACAATATCAAATTGCAGTATCAAGATGTGCTTTAGATTGCTTTCAGGAAGATAATTCTGGAGTGGCCCCAAAATACTGTAGACACTATTATTGTTGGTACTGAAAAACATTAGTTTTTTTCCTCGGTTCCACTCCCTTTTGGCATTAAAGTACTTTAACTTCTACATAAGAAATGGTAATGGACACTCCTTTGTAAGGCTAGATTTGGCTTCCTGAAAGCTGTCAGCTAACCATCTGCACCAGCACTGCAAGATAACTAACACTAGAACTGTTGTATCATCCTAATACCTCACAGCAAGTCTGCTTTCTGAAAAATCTTGAAAGACATGGTAATATACTTCCTAGGAGCCATCGCAGCCTAAATCAGGCACCAGAAAGTAGCTTCATGAGGAGGGGGCACCATTTTTTCCAATAGAAGGCACCTCAGAACCACACTGAATCCAGTACCACTTGGTGGACAGAAATGCCCTTAGAAATTACACCAGCAACACTAGCTCTCTATGTAGGTAAACACCACACAGGGATGCTTGATACTGGCATTTTAAGTACACTTAGATTTGACAAGTGAAACAACAAAACATTACTGAGCAGGAAAGTCTGACTTCAACAAAGCATACAAAGAAATACACCTTTCAGCAAACTACATTCATCTCATAAGATGAACTGAAGAAAAACGTGAGATAGGTGGCTAAATACCTCCAACTTACCCCCCCAAAAGCTGCATTTATTGTAAGGCCAAAAGAGACAACCTGAACTTCAGAAAAAGGCACAGCAAGCAAACTCAAAAGTTTCATAACCTTCAGAATCAAGGGAATGACTGAAAAAGTTTACTACTTGAGACAAAACATATTCCAAGACTCAAACCTAAAATGCTTACAGTGAAGATACAGGCCAGGATGCCACTGGCCTTCTTG
>VWZO01011727.1:213885-227998 GCA_013396975.1 Bucco capensis | reverse complement strand
CCCTAACATTCTATGATTCTATGATTCTACCCTAGTTGGATGGAGTCTATCAGACCTATACCTTGCTACTTTGCTTTACTGAATCACGTCTTTAATCTGTGCAGGTAAAAGGTATGAAGAATGTTCAATGAAGAGTGAGGAAATGAATAAAAGCATAAGTAAAAGGAATTTAGCAATGGCCTTTTTGTACTGGGGCTGTGCTTAGACTTTACAGACACAGATTTACCTTCAGTTCAGCTGAACAGCATATTGTTTGCTCCCATTATAGTTTTAGCACCAGTAGTACTTTGTAGTGCCTTCAACCAAGTAAAAGGATATCTGAACACTGTCAGCACTCACATACTGAACTGTATGAAGTTGTTAAGGTATGCAGGCCGTTGGATAGACTTGAGAGGGGGGTGAGAAAACTGAGAATCCCTAACACAATTTACGAAGCAAAATAAATGCTTAAAAGAAGGAAGCATAGTGGCATATTAATTAATCTTAAGTTTGGGATAGGAGCAAATGCACAAACTTGATGTTGCGGTGTTCTAATAGGATGGGTATAGTATGTTTTGTTTGTTTAGAGGAAGAGAGTAATTTGGAAAGGCACACATTATTTGATTAGGTTGGCATAATATTGGTATAATGTTGTAATGAATAAACCATAGAAATAACATGGTAAATGAAAACAAGGTCTAGAGCCTCAAGAAGATAACATTTCATCAATAAGTCATTAAGGTTGCTGAACAGTTTTTAATAGCAATTAATAATCCTTCTTAAGCAATTAAAGATGTGCATGGGCAAAATATCACTGTAAGCTACACAATATCCGATAGTTTTCATCTCTACTGTGGAATGATCTAATTTTCTTTTCTGGGGCATGCAATCTGGCTGTTTCAGAGGATGATGAAACTCATAAAACTAAGCTTCTAAAAGAAAACTTATTTTTTGTTCAAGCTGCAAGGAGACTACATGTCTTCTCTTTAAAGTCCATGAAAAAAAAAACTGGGAACCTTTTCAAAGTATTAAGTGATTCAATTTATTGAACTAAAGCCTGTGAGCTGCTTAAGCACAGAAGCCTTTGATTGACTTCTTTCCTTCCCACCTCCTAAGAACATGAAGGAGAACAGCAGTGGTGATAATGTACTTGGTATTTTTTTGCATAATTCACAGAACAATAAGTACCACAGTACTGCTGAAAAATTTTTGTCTTTGAAATATAACCTGTAGTGGAGAGTGTACAGGGCACAGTGGGGAAGGCACCACAGTTCACATGATTAATTTCCATCTGGGGTTCTTCTAGGGAGAAAATAACTTATAAAAGATGTCTGGGATTTTTTGAGATCCCTGAAAATTCTAGTAGTCACCAGGACAAGCAAAAAAAAATAAAAAATAAAACAAATCAGAGGACTGGAACATTCAGTTAGGTAATGTATCATTGCATGTAATTCATTTATAAAATTCAGTTCTTGAAACATAGCTGATGTGCTCATGTCAGTACTAATGTACTTACTGCAGACTTTGCATAGGCTTTAAATGAGATGTGTGCCTGTTGACCTGCTTTCTAGCTAAGTTTCAGCCAGTGACAGTATCTTCTTGGGTGATGTATCATGAGCAAGGGATTATTCCTAATTGTATAGATAAGGCTACTGTATTTTGGGAAGAAGAAAACAGAGCCATGAGGATCATTTTTGGCTGTGCACAGAGGAAGTGTCATAAAACATTTTGGATTTGGAGATGTAGAGTACTGCTTTGTGGTGTTTTGTGAGAAATTGAGCTTCAAAAAAGAAATCTTGTGTCTTCTCATAAAACAACTACTATCTTTTTATTACTCTAAGTACTAGGTATACAAACAGGACTGATCTTTGCAAGTGAAAAAAGTAGGGTTCCCTTTGAAGTAGGTAGTTGGGTCTGCTTCCCCAGAATTAACTAGATATTTTTAATCTTGTTTCTCATATCTGTGCTGTTCAATTCCTCAGTTCAGAAGTAGAGGACTTTGCCATATTCAGAATTATGTGAGCAAGAAAAGTAGCTTTTTTGCTTGGAAACAACTTCTTGTGTCTTTTGTTGTTGTAATAATCAAACTTGGAGAGGAAGTATGTATGGCTAGGCTTCGCGAACGAAGATCCAGGGAGGGCTCCACCCACGCTCCTCCTCAGCGCCTTTTCCAAGCGCGCTGATAAAAAGAGGATAGCAGATAGCACCCTCGAGCCTGTGCTATGGATTTTTTTTAGGTGAGACACAGCATGTGCAGAGCTGGACCCACCCTTTAGTCCTAAGGTTCATCTGCCAGGGCCTAGCAAGCTTGGACGCTGGCAGCGAAGTCCTTAGGACGGAGGTTTAACCTCTTAGCTGGAAGGCCTTACAGGGCTAACGAGCTGCATCTGCCCGGGTTTGGAACCAGAGTTGTCCTTCTCCTAGGATGATTGCCAGAAGGCTAATGAGCTCATTGGAGAGGAAGTATGGCTAAAACTATGGTTTATGAATCACTCAAGCTAAAGTAACTAACAAAAGTGAGGATTTTGTGATCCTTCTGAGAACAGTAGACCAAAAAACCAAGCAACCCCTTCTCCCAAATTAAAACAAAACAAACCAAACACGCACACACACAAAAAAAACCCCAACCAACCAACAACAGCAACAAAACAAAACCAACAAACCCTAACCCCGTATATAACCGATACAGGAATAAATAGTGCACACATTTATAATGAGGTTTAATAATATTCCTGATTACCAGTTTACTGTCACGCTTTCCTGGATATTCATCTGGAAAAAAAATATTTTGTGTATGTTGCTTCCTCTGTAAGTGTAACATTCAATCTTAAACCCCTGTAAATGATTTCCTGTTATTAAAAAAATCATCAAGCTCTTTTATTCATCAGGCTTGTATGGAAGAACTAGGGTTGATTAGAATCCTGAGTTTGCAAGGTTAAGCTGCGTAAAACTGGTTAAGGAAAGGAAGAAGAAAAAAGTGATGAACCTTTATAGCAAGTTAGTTCAAATAACTGCCTCCTATTGCTGATCCTTGACATTCCCATTGTTGATAATTTATTTCAAAAATTCAGAAAGTTGTTGTTAAATATACCCTATTTTTACTATCAAGATTACACAATGGCAACTTTCAAGAGATTCACAGTTTGCTTGTGTTTTTTTTTTCTTCTTATGATTAACATAAGCATGTGGAAGTATTAAAAAATATTTTTGAGGCTGATATCCTGATACATCTATTTCTAGAAATAATATTTCAACTCTGCATTTTCAAAACGAGTAGTATTGCAGATAGTAAAAAATTTTGGAAGATAATTAGGCTTGCTGATGTCCAGTCATTTCTGTTTCCTGTTGACATCAGTAGGTTTGGGGAACACAGGCAAAGGTCGTTGTTGAAAGTGCTCTCAGCATAATGAATCACTGCAATAGCATTCTCCAGGCTTTCTTCTGTAAGTCCTCTATATGTCATTAAGACAGCTCTTGAAATAGACTTTACTTAACTTCTAGTGCTTGTTAGCTTGTTTCTATTATTAAGATAAAAGCTAAATGTTTTATTAGATATGGAGTGTATGCAAAACATATCCAATGCAAGCAAAACTGTCCTTCTGTGTGATGGGATTAACTGAGCAATAAAACACACTCTCAAGGTCATCTTAGTCTTTGGGTTTTTTTAGTTTCAGTTTTTGCTGTTGATGTGTTGTGGGTTTTTTGGGTTTGTTGGGTTTTTTTTGTGGGTTTTTGGGGTGTTTTTTGGTTTTTTTTTTCTTAGCTGTAACTATCATCAGGAGAGATTTTAATGGTTGAATAGACAGACTGTGTAGTTTTCAGAAGTAAAACCCAAATAAGTGACTTTCCCTTAGTGAGTAATTAGAAGGGTCACTGATTATTAATTTCTACTGAATGACTGCCTAACATGGTGTTAACTTAGTCACCTCAGTGACTGAGGTAGATTGCAGTTTCATTTACAGACTTTAAATTTGATTGTGTGTAGGCAATGGGAGAAAACGACTGGCTGTGACTTCTCAGCTGGCTTGACAATAATACAGCCAGAGGTAATAAAAAAAAACCCACACCATGGCAAGTCTAGGGAAAGCTTCAGTTCCTGTACTTAATTATTTAAAAAAGCTACCTAATTGTAAGCTTTATCTCTGACAGTTGTCAGATGTCTTCCTGCAAGTGAAGATCAAAAGGAATAATTAGTATGTAGTCTCTTTGTCCCCCTGGCTAACAGAATTTTTTTTAATCTGCTAAAATGTGCATTGATGAAGTCCTTAATGGAAGGCAGTGATTTTTGCAGGTGAAAGTTTCCTTTTATTTTTTCTAATTCTGTCTAGTTCTGGTTTTCAGACAAGTGGAAGAGAAAGAAAAACTTTCGTTTTTGTGGGTTTTAGCATAATTTCTTCAACAAATTGACAAAAGGCTCCTACTGTGAGGGAAATGTTTCAGCGTGGTACTTTTTATCTAATGTGGAACAAAGACCTCCCTGCAAATGTAACTTCAAGCTTTGTAAATATCAATAATGTGTGAATCCCTCATTCCTTTCCTGTTTTATTCCTAATTAAAGCCTTAATTGGCTCACAGCATTGAATATTTTGGACTCAGTTCTTTTCTGAAATATGCAAATGTATGTATTAATTCCATTTATAGGTAAAGAGATTAATACTTCATATACCTCTACCTTTAAAAACTTGGAAAGCAGGAAGGGACACTCCTCCCTTGAGGATTTGAGGAGTAATGGGAGAGAGGATGATACATGTCTAGTGGACGCAGAAGGGTGAATTCCTTTAGCTTTCTTCAGACAACCTTGCTTAAGGTGTGTGGCAGGAGAATTACAGGTGACTGAAGAAGATTAAAGCTCATCTCATTCCTTGTGTACTGCTATTTCCAGTAAGAGTCAGTGTCCTCACCACAGAATTCTGGGAGACATCTAAGCTTGATGGCACTTGATCACTCTTGCCTGCAACAGTTAAATTTTGTCCCTCCAAAATTATTCTTCCTGAAAAAAAGAAAGTTTTAATGATAGGCTGGTTAAAGTTCTACTTCTGTTAGCAAATAAGGATATCCAATTAAATAGACTACACTGTTTATTATAAGGTAATAAAAGTATGTACTAATCGAAGCATAAATTCAGAGCTATTATACACATAGAGCCATGCAGGCATGCTGGTCCTGCTAAACTTCATTATATTGACAGGTATAGCAAAAGGCTGAAAATCATTCAGTAGTTCCAGACTATTTCAGTTCACAACAAATATGTGGAATTAGTCTACACCATACTATGCTGTTCATGTCAAACATAACCAAAGACTGAGAAAGTGAAGCTAGCCTGATAGGCTTTGGTGAGGAGGCAGAAGAAAGAGAATGTCAGAAACCATCAGAAAAGTTTAGAGTCACGGAAAAATGGCAGATGACCCAGTCACTGCCTATGCCCAGTCCCCAAGTTCTTATATCACAGAGTAGATTAAAGCCTGTGAAGGTTTATATAATGAGATGTACTGTCTTCCCATGTACAGATTTGCCCTCATGTATTTGTTTCTCTCTGAAAATATGCTAATCTTGAGGTCCCTGAGCAATTTTGTCAGTGTTTAACTTTTTCACAGGTCTCAGAATCCTGAAACTGAAAATTCTGTTTTTGATAAAGAAAAGAAAGGTGCTGTTTATGTATGTAGAAAGCCATGGAAAACATTTCTGGACTATATCCTAAAAGTCTGACACAGAAAGCACATAGAAGTCATATTATTATGAACATGAATGCCTCCAAGGTACAAATTAAATCTCATTTGTTTGTACATATATCCATATATGTGCATACACACATCCACATGCAAATATATGTCTTTTAAAAGTGTGTTTGGTTTTAGAATATTTTGTGTTGCAGCAGCTTTCCTGCTTTCAAGGAATGCTTTTCTATGGACAATACATTTGTGTTTATAAATTGATTTAATTAATTTTGAGTGAAAGTTTCAACAGGAAAGTAATAAAAGTCTTGTTTGGGTTTGTAGCATGTATGTGGTTATGGGAGTCAAGAGCTAAGTCTTATGGAAAGCAAAGCAGGAAATATAGCTATGTCCTAGTGCTCCATTGTACAACATTACTTTTTCAGCAAAACCTAAACTAAGAAAGTCAGAATTTAGGAAACCTCATAAGCTTTTTAAGACTACCTTTCAATTCTTTACAGTTGATGGTCACTTTATAATTACAGAAAAACTATTTATATATGTAGTAAAATAATTACAATTCTTAGTGAGAAAAAGATGGGTTTTTTTAAGAAAAATACGAACATGTACAGAAAAAATAGAACAAAGCCATACAGAAAGAAAGAAATCAATTAACATTCTTCATCTCTCTGTAATTCTAGCAGTGTAAAAATGTTAAAATCTAACAGGACTATAGAATCTTTTTCTGGAGAGGGAAAAAGGGAAGAAAATTCTTATCTATATAGTAGTTGAATACATGTGACTGACACATGTTTATAATGTTTCAGTCATAAAGGCTACTTCAAACAGAGCTGTATATCTAAGATAGAATCATCAACTCCTTACATGAGGAAGAGAGAAGTGAGAAACACAATATTTTGTATGTATCTGGGCCATTTGGCATGTGTGCACCCTAGGTGTCTTGCTGCACTTGTCACCCAGCTGTCAGGGTGAAGGGACTGTTCCTCTTCTCATGGAAACCACTGAAAAAGAAGAGGCTTGAGATGAGAGAGGCTTCATACATCCCCAAGGACTTCAGCATGAACTCTAGATGCAGGCAGGGAATGCTCACTAATGCAGAAGCCTGAAAGCAATCAAGATACAGCTAGGTAATTCTCTCCCAACCAGGGATAAACAAGGAGTTTGACTATTTTTGAGATTCATTATTTGATGTCTTTGTTTTCAGATCCATCACAATCCTCTGTTACAATTTTGTCCTAAATGCATACATGTCATACTCCATTTTGGTCCACAAAAAAAATCAAAAACCAAAACCACAGACATACATTTGTTTTTCCTTATCGTAAGCCTTAGCCTTTTTATTCTTTATTTATTTTTTATTCTTTATTTGTCTTTTTTTTTCTCTTTTTTTTAAAGTTGTATTTCAATGATGACAGCTGTGTTCGGTTACTAGTTTCGGTTCTGTTTGTTGTTACCCACATTTCCATTATCCAGTTAGACTTCTTTTTCCTCATTCATCAAATCTCAGAGAAAATCTTTGCCATTTATTCTTTCTTTTTTCCATTTCCTTCATATCTGTTGAAATGTAATATGGTCTGTTGAAAGTGAATTTGCGTTATTCATGAGCAAAGAAACTTTCTGGATAAATTCTATTACCTTTTGCTTTCAAAAGTAATCAGTGGCACATACCATTAGTAGTTTTCTTGTATCAATCCATTCTTCATTTATAACTTTTTCCTTCTCTAGGGACAATGACAACAATTCCACTCATAAATCTTCCTTCATATTTCACATTATTTTGCCAAATGCATATTGATATTTGAATGGCCAAAGCAAATTTATGCTTGGGCAACTAATGTGATTTTGTCGTCTTATCAAGCCACTTTAGTTCCTGGGAGGCATCCAAAATTCAGCATGTGACTGTGCCTTTTCATATCCTTAATATTTGCATTTAAAATGACCATATGTTAAATGTACATAGTCCAAGAGAAGTAAACAAGAACAGTATGAAAAGTAGGTTTTGTACAGCAGAAAACCAATAGTGATGCTTTCATTTATATAGTTTTAATTTTTCCAGACACCTGCAGTTTATTGTGGCACCACTGAAAGCACGTAAATTGTGCTCCATTTTTGGTTGCTTTATTGTACAGTCCTTTCATCTGGACAGCTGTTTTGAATGGATTACAAGTAGTTGAAATGGACTCTCTTTCCTTAGAGAATGTTTCCTGCTATTTCATCTGTGAAATCAATAAAGTATTTCTCTGCCTAGCTCATAACTGTTCTTAATAAGTTAAAAGAAGCTGTATCATTTTACTTATTTATTTATTTATTTATTAAAAAGCCAGAGCAGTTAGTTTAGTGAAATACCAAGAGTCATGATCACCTGTGGTGAAATCTGTAAGTTAATGGAGCTGTGTTCACTTATACTGAGCTGAACTTGGTGTAATTCCTGGAACACAGTAAAACTGTGGAACAGAACAAAGAATAACAGTTTAATACAAGGAAATTGCATTGAAACTACAAGCTGCCCAGTGTATAAAGTCCTAGAGATAATCAAAGGCAGCCTTTCAGAACTGTGATGGGGATTTATGTGACCCAAATTTAATAACCCGGGGGGGGGGGAGGTTGTTGTTATAACCTTGTCATAGGCATATCTTTAGATAAAATCTTAGTTCTTTATCAGGTTTATAGAATATCCAAAATTAGATAAGTAGGTTACTCAGGGTTAGATAAGTAGAAGTTCTCATAAACTTCAGTCACAACCAGATGAGGCTCTTACTGTCCCTTTCAAGAGGACTAGTGACTGATGATATTATGATTCTTTATCCTGAATTAGCATAAACTGGTTCCACTGCACGTCATGCTGTTCCCTCCATGCATCTCACTGGTAACATCTCCTTTGTGCTGACACAGTCATTCATTCAGCCATGCACACTTTGGGAACAGATTTGGGTTTAAAATGTTTTGAAGGGATTATTTCTAAATGTATGTTATTTTGCTATTCCAGTTCATCGTGTAGCTTTACAAACACCAGGCAGTAGCACTCAGAGGGAGAACTTCACAGTGGTACGAGAAAGCAGCTTGGAGGAGGGACAGCAAAGGGTAAGACCTCTCCCGGTGTTATAAATTTGGCTCATTCTTGCTCAAGGAGTTTGATGAACAACATTGTTAATTATAACAGTTTCACTCTGCTCTGCTATTCCATGATCTAGCAAGATTTGAAGGTATTTTTTTTATTCTATCTGAATAAATAAAAATTTCTTTAAATTAGAAGTAGTTCTTATCCTGTAACTCATTATCACAGAATATCGTCTGAACAGAAATTTGAAAAAGTTGTTTTAAATATGGATGTTTAGATGAGGCATAGCTGTGCCACATCATCACCTCAGCTAGCTTAATGAGCAGGCAAGGTTCAGCACTCAAATGTGTTTCTGGCTAACAGGGCTAGGTGTCATTCAAGACCTCAGTTAGCAGATGTTTAGCCAGCTTGATGGACTCTGTAGTGTGCTCTGTTACACTCTGGTTCTGGGAAATATATGTGGAGTCAGCTTTGGTATATCTATGTTAGACATGTCTATGATCCTGCAAGGAGAGGCAAAAGGTGGGACAAATAGTGCTAGTTGAGTGTTAATGAGCTTCTCTGCATTGAGATATCTGAGATAATCATTTCACCCTGACTATGTACCTGACCTATTCCAAATTAGTGTCTTCAGTTATCAAGGTATTAAGCCATGTTTGCCAACCTAAGTTACAACTGTTCCAGTTCTTCTGTTTCAAAATAGCTTTATTTTACATTTCTATAACTGAAAGATCTAGCTCGTGTTCTTGGATGTCGTATGAGGTAACAGATCATATATAATGAGAAGGAAAGAAAGGAAACTTTATATCACTGTCTCCCTCTCATGCGACTTCCTCGTTACTGTTCCCTGTAGCATATTTTTTCTGTAGATGATTTTTTACAGTAGATGCCCAAGACTGTAATTTTTTTGCCATTGAAATGTTGATGGGCTTTCATAGTTCCTTTTATTCTCTGTGTTTTATTTTTTAAAGTAATGTATTCTTAGTCCAAAGTGTATCTCTCCTTTGTGCTGTAAGTTCAGTCTTTGAGGTAAGGGGCACCCCTCTCTGCTCCTTGAAATCCCTTCTCTGGCCTGAGTGAGCTGCACCTGGATGTAGCAGGGAGAGGTACACTTTTTAGCATACTTGTGCTTTGAGGTATAAACCAGGACCTTTGCCTTAATTTACCCAGGATTTCTCTGAGTGGAAACCTGGATGAACAAGGGTGAGGTATGCAGCATGGCCACCTTGTCTTGTGAAGGGAGGGCAGAGACAGGGTGCAGGCTGGAGCCAAGACTGTGAGATGCACAGAGAATGGGTGTCTGTCCTATACCAAAGTTTCAGCTTATGACATTAAATCATAAAAGCACATGGTCATGTGTTAAAGACTGTCCCTAATCACAACAATAATTATGTAAACTCTCAAGCTAAGCATCTTCTTAAATACTATCCTTGACTCCAGAGTACTTCCACTTGAGAGAGGTGGATGGAACTCAATGTTAGGGAAATCATAAGAAAATAGGAAAAAAGAAGTCTAAAATGTGAAATATTGGCTACCTAAGGAGTTCTATAGCTAATTTCAGTTTCACTTGGAACTTTAAGGCATCTAATTTCCTATGTGTCTGCATGGATTTCTAACACTCCAAGTAGTCAGAAGTTCATATGTATGTACTTTAAGAACAAATCCTCAGCAGAACTGTGTCATATGTTGATTTATTGTCTATCTCACCTGCAAAAGATAGTGTAGAATGTGGATAGAACTTTTTCTACCCATAGATAACAGTAAATTCATATACACATGTATTCGTGTTGTACAAGTATGATCTAATGATTAGGCCCTGTAGATCCTTAGGAAGTTTCTTCACCTCAAGTTTGCAGGAGCACACAAGATGCATTAAGCTGGATTTTGGTTATGTCATTGTGCTGAGTTGTAGTGGCTGGCCACTAAACCCTCTTGATTTCCTGTGTTCAACATCATTCTCTGTGCTATGCAGCCCTAGCATTACTGTGCTCACACTGCATTATGCTGCCTGAATGAAAAAGGTTATCTCCAAGGCAGGTGGGATGATGCAGGCAAGCAAACCTGTAAATGAAACCGTTATGTTGGTAGACAAGAAGGCTTCCTTGAAACCCAGCCTACTAAAGTGACAGCTATGGGGCAAGACAGAGGAGATCTGCAAATTCATACATGTAATTTCTATATTATATATATATATATAATTTATAGAATATATATAATTTATGTATTATGTTGAGTAGTTGTAATTTCAGTACTCTGCCATATTGCTTTGCTAAATCAAAATCCTGTGTCACATCAGGTGTGTACAAATGACTAAATTTGATATTTAGCATTAAATTTTCTTTGTATGGAATATCTTAAAGGATCTGGTCAGAGTATTGAACTCTGACAGAGAATAGTTTCCCTAAATCCATACCATGTCTGTGCAAGGAAGCCAAGTGAATATGTATTGAAGTCTTTCTGTTGTTTTAAATTAATTTCCTTAATTATCTGGACTTTCTGGCAAAATAAATTAAGCTTTATTCTG
This sequence comes from Bucco capensis, assembly GCA_013396975.1. Taxonomy (NCBI): domain Eukaryota; kingdom Metazoa; phylum Chordata; class Aves; order Piciformes; family Bucconidae; genus Bucco; species Bucco capensis. The sequence continues at coordinate 216,765 of VWZO01011727.1, read as the reverse complement.
AAGAGATTGTGTCATTTGTATGTGCAGTTACTGTCGATGTGTCACCCTGTGGGAGCTTGCTGTTAACTTAATCTGGTTACTGCCAGAAAGTGTATGCCAAGAAGTCCATCAGGAAGTAGTTAGTCTAATTGTATGATCTCTTTCTACAAAGCGTTGAATATCTTCTGATGTTCATAGCACACATTCTATGTTAGCATATGTTTTAGTGGTCTTCTCTTTCTTATTCTTTTCTGTGCAAAGACAACATTAAAACTATACCGTTCTGTTGTCATAGTGCAGAAGATCTAGATAAGGTTCTGTTGATGCCCACTACAAATATGTTCTCTTGCAAGGTCTGGCTACTGAAGATGTCTTCAGACTTTAATGAGCTTCTGGAAAATTTTGTTCCAAGAGAGATAAGAAAATCATAGAAACTGTTCAAGATTTTGATTAATGAAAGGAATATAACTGTTGTTGTTTTGTTTGTTTGTTTGTTTTTTAAAAAGTGGAAAATAAACGTGTCAAGACATGTTGGGTTGAATTGGCATGTTGTTTCTTTTTTATTGGCAGACTATGACTGTGTCCTGTTGACTGAATTGTGTTTCCATCAATTCATTATTACCTCTAGTTATTGTGAAAAACAGTGTATTAAAAAGCAAATACATATGAAGACAAGTATCCTGCCTAACACAACATTCAGAAGGAGGCTGACAGAGTAGGAACAAAGCAAGCACAAGGATTTTATCAGTGTGTATTTTCAGTGCTAAGAACATGCAGCTCTAATGCTTCCTTAGCCAGAGATAGTTTCTTCTGTCTAAGATGGATTATTCTTCCATGCATTTATCAAATCTCCCATTAACTTATCTAAATGAATGTTCCATGAGTGTTCATCCTATGGACAGGCAGTGGATGTGATATTGATTTTTTTTTCTTTTTTTTAAGCACTATTATTTGTACTCCAGGTTCTTGGAAATACTAATTTATTCTACACACTATATATATATATATACCTGACAAAATCCAGTCTTCCCTCATCCCTATATTCTGTATCCCACTTTTAAGCCTTCCCCCATCCTTCTGTCTCTGAGTTCTGTACCTAAAGGCATCCTGGCCCTTAATTAACTAAACAGTGAAAAACTACTACAAACATTTTAATAGGCTGAATTAATTGTGGTTTGCCTCCTTTTTTCCTATTGTAGCAATAGGTAATAAACAGCAGTCTTCAAGAGTAAGCCTTGAATGTCTGAGACATTTCATCCATAAATTAATATTTGTAGTGGCAGATACTCAATCCAGTATCATAATTCATAAAAGCCACCAAGTACCACTTTCCAGTCTCTGTAGCTGCATTATGATGCTGCACTTGCCTTGATGGTTTCATGTCTTATTAGCTTATAATTTAATGAAAATGGAATAATAAACTGGAATACAAGTTCATCTTCAGAATTAAGCTTTTGTTCACCTTTCCTTTAAATTCTCTAGTGGCATGTTCCTATATCTCTTCCCTGAAACAATATTTTTTTGTTAACATCAAAAAGCTTAAAGTGCTTAGAAGGGTTTGCCAGGAATTCAGGAGACACTAGTAAGATGCTTTATTGTGGCACTGACTTTTTGGGGTATACTTGATCAAACTACATATTCCTTCTATTTCTGACCTGTCTAAATTAGAGATAATAGTGTTTTACCAAGATGGCAATCTGCTGAGACATTTTAGTAAATTGGATCAGATAGGTATTAAAGTATAGATAACAAAAACAGAAGTATAAACCCTTGTTTCAACTGCAAAAAAACCCACCCCAAAACATGGAAAATGACCTGTTAGAAGTTGTGTCAAATTGCCTGTGGTGTGGAATCTTGTTCTTCAGGAGCTGCTGGAACTGATTCCTTCCTCATATAAATTCTACATTGTCCAGTGGTGTGGTAGCCTGTGATAAGAGGCTCTTCCACATTTAGAAAATAAGAATAGCAGCTGAGCTAGGGATGTTGCTAGAGATTTAACTTATATATTTTGACTTGTAAGGGCTTAAGTCAGACCCCCAACTTTATTTAAATGTATTTTATATTGAATTATAATAATCATCCTACTTACCTCCCATCTGCTAAGCTGCTTAGAAAATAAACAGTAGGTGCCGCCTAAGCATATGCACTGAAAATAAACTGTCAAAGAGTCATTACAGGTTTATTCTTTTGTTGTAGCTGTCATTGGGTGAGCTATTCCTCATATGCTTGCTAAATTATAAAACTTTTCTTATATATATATATATGCACTCCTTGCTTTGTATGCCAAGGTGTCCCTGCTTACTTGTTTTCTATAACATGTTACTGAAATGAAATGGAGAAGCATTATTCTGCAGCATTCATTCCTGCCTGCCAGATGGCTAAGTCACTTCTGCCTCAGAAGTCTCAACATTTTCATGCCCTGACAACTGGATTTACAAATTGTGTGATTTGGTTATCTTGAAATGAGAGGCAAGCAGCTATTAATAAAGGAACCTACTACCTGCCTATTTTTTTTTTGTTTGTTTTCTTTTGTATGCGTTTTTCTTCACACTTGATTGACCTGAAGTTTCGTTGTATTATTTGGATTTGATCATGCACTGGTGGAATTCACAGTCCTGAGGGTCACTAATCAGCCAAGAAGCAAAGTCAGGACCCTGGATTTCAAAAAAAGCAAAATTCCAACTCTTTAAAGAGTTACTCAGTAGGATACCCTGGGAAATGGTCCTCAAGGATAAGAAAGCAGAACAGAGCTGGCAGTTCGTTAAGGACACTTTCCATAGAGCACAAGAGCTCTCAATCCCCCAGGTGTAAGAAATCTGGTAAGAAAGGGAAGAGACCTGCATGGCTGCATCAAGACCTGGTGGTCAAATTAAAAAGAAGAAGGAGCTGTACAGGCAGTGG
>VWZO01011727.1:180267-213617 GCA_013396975.1 Bucco capensis | reverse complement strand
TTGAGTGCACCATCAGCAAGTTTGCAGATGACACCAAGCTGTGGGGTGCTGTTGATAAGTTGGAGGGGCGGGATGTCATCCAGAAGGACCTGGACAAGCTGGAGAGGGGGGCCCAGGTGAACCTCATGAGCTTCAACAAGACCAAGTGCAGGGTCCTACACCTGAGGGGATGAGAAGATGGAGAGCAGCCCTGAAGAAAAGGACTTGGGGGGACCTACTAGTGACTTTCCAGTACCTAAAGGGAACTTCCAAGAAGGCTGGAGAGGGCATGTTTGCAGAGGCCTGTAGTGAAAGGACAAGGGGCAATGGTTTTAAATTGGAGAAGAGTAGATTTAAACTGGACAGTAGAAAGAAGTTCCCTGGAGGCATTCAAGGCAAGGCTTGACAGGGCTCTGGGCAACCTGATCTAGTTAGGGATGTCCCTGCCCACTGCAGGGGGGTTGGACTAGATGACCTCCAGAGGTCCTTCCAATCCAAACCATTCCATGATTCTATGAATGTTTCCAGGTCCGTCATAGAATTGTAGAATCATAGAATCATAGAATGGCCGGGTTGGAAGGGACCTTAAAGATCATCTATTTCCAATACCCCTACCATGGGCAGGGATGCCAATCACTAGAGATGCCATCCACTAGACCAGGTTACCCAGGGCCCCATCCAAGCTGACCTTCTTTTTCTTATTAATAACAATATTTTATAGTAACAGGAATTTCCTTAAGAAGTATTTAGTAACAGAATCCAAACATTTCAAGATGATTGTGTACTGCATAGAGCCTCAGGTATATAAAAAAAAAGTGTATAAACCATTGTCATATCAATAGCTNGATCTTCGTTCGCGAAGCCTAGCCATACATACATCAATAGCTATAGTATTATAATTCAGATAACTGTTCTATGGACAGGTTAACCATAATTTGATCAGTATTTTATTTTTTATTAATATGTATTTGTTCATGTGACATCCTCTAAAACAGTTGCTCCTGATCACTTTTAATATCAATTGCTATACATACACCTATGGTAATGTATCAGTTACAGAGTCAGCATTTCTATAACAAACTTCAGAGTGCTGTGTGTTTGGGTTTGATTTTTTAATTTTTTTTGTTGTTGGCCTTTTTTTTGTTTTGTAATTTAAATTATCTTTCTTTCTCTGTCTTGAGGACGGATGAAAAATTAGTACCTTGTTCATCCTCCAAGCATTAACTTGTTGGGATTGGTTTAGGAGGTCTGGAATAGCTGTTTGACTGGGATTAAGTATTCAGTTTGGAGCAGGGTTATTGGGCATTGAAGAGTGGTGATAGATAGAATTTGTCGTATAATTAATCGTAATGTATTGTAATCTTAATTGTTCATGTTGCATTTGTTAGCATTTAGGTATTAACTCAAACAGCTGTCTATGATTTATCTGTTAGAGCAGACTGGCCTCCATTGGTTAGCTCGTATCTGCCTTGTGGTATAATTTTAGTTTGTGATACTAGTAGGAAATTTGGAAATCAAATGTGTGGTTTCTAGTCCTGAATCTAATCTTTACTTCTTATCCCCTACTGGTCTCATTCTTTTAATATCTTTTTCCCTCTCTATATGTCAGAGGATGCTTTCCTTATAATTGCTGTGTTACAGTTTGCCTAGAGATAATGTAACTGCTCCCAGCCTCCTGCGGCTGAAATTCTTGCTGTAAAGATGTTTTATTTTCCCCCTGAAAAGTGTGTATTTCATGACTTTTGCAACCTTGCTTAAAATTAAAATTGGACAGTCATCCCTCAGAGTGCTTAGATAAGCCCCTCAGGGAGTGATAATGATATTGGCTATTTTCTAAATAGCTGAAACAGAGCTTCTGCTTGAAGGAACCATTAAAGAGATGAGTAATCGCTGGTGACAGATCTTCACAATGGTATTTCAAGAACTAATTGGGATTGTTGTCACAGTTAGTGGCATTTCTTCTTGGTAAAGCAGCATGCAAAGTGGCCCTTATATTACAAAGTACTGTAGCTGACAGCCCAGAAGCAGTTGATGGCTATGAGGTCAGTGTGCAGCTGCCCAGAATAGTGAAGGAATGATTAAATGTCTGCAACCTCTGAGAAAGAGATGTTCTCTGACTAATTCTTGTGAGACTTTGACATGTCATCTGGTGCTGATAGGAAGAGTCTTTCTAGATGTAATTCCTTATGTAGGAAAAGGAAACAGTCACTGACATTAAAGCATAACGGTGACATTGTCCAGAATCTATGCAGTAAATATGTTCACTTAGGTGGTGAAATGAATTATAATATTTTCCAGACTAGCAGTGCATTTGGAAATGACAGAAGGAAAACTGTACAGAGTAACTGGAAAAATATCTTCCCTTTTCTAGTGGCAGCCACAAGTTTTACCTTCCATTAATTCAGCAACTGAATAAGAGAACAGTTTTTTGCTATTCTTACTTTCTTTAGTGATTATAATGTGCTATAGTTAGAAAAGACTAGACCAGTAAAACAACAACTGAAAGTATTTTAGTTGTATTAATCATGGTGTTTAAGAGAACTCATTTTTTGAACATTTCCACTTTTTTCAGCCATAATAAAGAAGAAAATGTGTTAATACAATTCCTTGAGATAGTAAAACAAGATAATTCTACTACTAGCTTGATTAATTTCAGTTCCTGATTATCTTGAATAAGCCAGACCAAAGCCAGAGTTTTTTCCTGTGATAAAAATTTTTCATTAACATTTTCTTTACAGTACTTTGGAGGTGACGCAAAACATTTTACTAGTTTTGTATTGGGAGAAACTGAAAAGGCTTATAGGTGTTCCCACTAGTTTTGGATTATCTGTATTACCCTGCAAATTTCTTGAAATTAATTTAAAACAGTGAGCATCTGAACTTACTCAGTTGTCTGTAAGGAATAGTTTATAAGATTTTTTTTTTGATTGTTACTCAAAATAAATGATATAAAGAAGAAAAAAAAATCCTGTCAAAATATGGTGTAAAACCATATATTTTGTTTCCTTTCAAATTAAGTTTGGTCAAAGTAAAAATTGCTGTCTCCAGAAAAATTGATATGTCATGCTCCAAAAGGGACAAAATGTACTTTATGTATGAAGATAATGTAAGAAGATATTGTGCTTTTTCTTTTAACTTGATTCTTTCTTGAGTTTAACTACAATTACAATTAAAAATTGCTTATTTTTTACTTCTAATGATTCAGGTTTAGTTTTTATTTTTTAAGAGGAAAAATTAGTTAAATTTGGTGGTTTCACAGAATCAATGCATTTTAATAGAATAAAATCTTCTAATTAGCTGCTATCTAAAACTACACAAATTAAGAAGATCATTATCTCTTCTTTTCAAAGGAGACAACAAAAAATACCACATGTAACTGGAATGGTAAAATGTCCAGAAATTTTCCTTGAAAGTTCTTGCGCTTCTCTCCAGTAGCATTTGTTGTTTTATACCATACTTTGTGAAGTCATAGTCCTATAGTAAGCCTTTGATTCTTATTGGTATTTTTGGCATTCTACTTCCCTGTCCCTTTCCCAGAATTGCCTACCAGTTTTCTCCCCAGACATCTAAAGCATGTTACAGAGTAACATTACACATTTTTTTTTTCAACAAACAGCTTAAAATTTCGGATCTTATTCTCCTACTGAATTGCATTTTGTCTTTCATCCTGTATAGTTGTACAGTGATGACTGTGAAACAGTGGATATGATAACCCCAATTACTTGAGTAAAGTATTACTTGAAAAGTATTGACCTGAAATAATTTGTCCTTATAAATCACTTCAGTGACCTAGTTCACATAATCAACCATAGACACGAATGTGTTGGCACAACTGATAAACTGTATGTGAAACTAATACATGCAGAAAAATATCTTTATATTTATTTAACCAGTTTTGCCTCTGTGGAAAATGTATTGTATAGTTGCATCCAAAATTAAATACTCCAAGTTGATAATGTGGATACCACTCAGGGTATTAGCAGTCCTCTGAAAGATTAAATGATCTCAGTTTCTTTACTGTTGAACTGCCAGGTCTATCCCTGCCCTGCTCTACTATGAATTTCCAGAGCAACACATAGGACATTAGAACTACTCATTTCTCTACAGCACAAGGAAGTGCAAAACTTCACGTTAATATTTGTTTTATAGTAGGTGTTGGGGTTTTTTAAGAGCAAAGATACAACTGAATCACGATGGAAAGTAGTATTACAACAAAGCCCATTTTCTACCTCTCCAAAGTTACTGCAAACCATCTGAGGAAATCAATAGTTTGTAAGGTTAGGCAAATTGTACATAAAAGTCTAAGGACTTTGCAGGTATGAAACTGATACACGAACTTCACTTTTTTTGTCTGTTTATTAATTTTGTGAAACTATTAAGCCAAATGGAATTACTACTGAATTTTACTTTGTATTGTTGATTTTATTTTAAAGGAAACAGTAAAGGAAGAAATGTTATTAAAACTGTTGGAATATGTGATGAAGCAGTGTCTAACTGAAAATGCCAGATATTCAAGTAAAAATATTTTCATGGAAAGGGACTGCTTATTCAAATTTCTGACCTAAGAAAGCAATTGTTAGATTTTTATTTTACTTTCCTCCTGTGTAACTAGAGTTCCGAGAGATTTCAGATCTTTGAGGCTTCCTGTATTTGGGACAGCTGATAATCTCTGAAGTAAGAAGCCTGGAAAAACTGCTAACTCCAGCCTCAATCAGAAAATTTAGACCCCACCCTCAACTGGGACTTGGGTGCCTAGAAGACTCTAGTAGGTTCTGAGGTGCAGCCTCCTCCAGTCATGCTGCAGAAGTCCTCTTCTGCATGAGGTGATCACCACCTCAATACTCAAGTGTATTCTCTCTCCGAATCTTCTTAATTTTTTTCCAGTCTTGTGGTGGCATCCTACCTATAGGCATATCTGTATTTTTTTTGAAGAATTACGGGTGACCATGATAGGAGTGTTTAGAAAACTGATTAAGTCATGACAGTTTTAGAGTTTAAGATGAAATTTCACTGTACTGATGTTTGTTTACAGCACGCTTCATAATAAATGATTAGTTCTTAATCATCATTCATTATTTCTATGTAGTCTAAGAAGCTAGTCCCCAACAATCACATTCTAAATTAATGATGAGTAAACAATGCCACTGCTGTGATACCTTATTGCTCTATGTATTGCCATACGTTGAAACTGTCTTTCATGGCTGAAGTGCAGAAGCAGCCAAGCTCAGAGCCCTTCTAGAGTCTGTGTAGTCTATAATGCTATAAAACAAGGAAGAGGATAGTATGTGGGAGCAGCGATAAATAATTGGCTTAGCAGGACTTGAGATACAAAAGTTGAAGTACAGAAAACAAAAATAGCAAGTTTCAGGCCAAAAATCATAAGTTTATTTAGATAATGAAAGATGCAGGTTAAACACATAGTATGTGGCATGAATTTGAAGAGCTTTTGGAAAACATGCTATGGACATTGAAACTGTGACCTTTTCTAAGGCAGTGTAACAGTTTGGCTCTATTCCTTATTTATTTGCTATGGATTGAGGCTGCAATCAATAGTGAAACTTCAGTGGAATCAGCTTTCATTACACAATGGCATTAACTTTGGAAAAATTTCATTTCTTCCCTCAAGTATAGAAGGATTCATCTCTTTGGTATTTTTATGACAAAGTCAGTCATCTGAGAATGAAATACTTTTTATATGAACTAATATTTCAAATGAGGCTTCAATGCCCACAAATGTCTGTTTCTTTGGAAGTGAAATATAGATGTTCCTCAAAAACATGTTTAAATCATCAACTACAACATGGGCCTTCAAAGGAAAAATCTTAGCAGGATTTCTAAAGTACAAACTCAAACTTAAACAGAAGTCTGTGCAATTTTACTATATTTTTCACCTAGTTCCAGCACTGATTCAAGTGTCAGAATAATTTGTCCTTAGGATGAGGTATTACTTTTTAATATAAAGATTGATTTAATAACTCAATATGCCTTTATAATTTGCCAGCATATTAGGGAATATTTTATATGTGTGTACATTTTTATCTATATTTTAACAATTAACTTCAGTTAAAAAAAATTAACTTCCTGTGCCTTTTGTCTTTCTCAGCTGTATTTTCCACTGTATCAGTAACTTGTGGTGTTATTGCTGTCTATCTCTTTGCTAATTCAGTCTTTTCAGTTAATCCATGTTTAATTAATTTTTGTATGATTGCAGAATGTCTACGTTTTAGACAGATGAATACCTTAAAATTCACATTTCTGAGTTGCTGTTATAGTTCTTGCACTTACCATATTGCATGTATATTATATCCTTTAGAAATTCTTTCACTATGTACCTGGAACATATAACGTAAAGAACATGCAACATTTCCTGGATGACATGGAATATATTGAGATAGATGAAACAAAATAATATTACATGTGTTCTCTGATATTCTTTGATAAATAATATTCCTCTCCAGATTTCAGTAGCAAGTTATAATCTATTGAAAAGCTTCTTATATCCTGAAAGAAATCCTTCTTGAAAGCAAGCTTACTGCATGCTCTGCAGTTGTAATTTCATGGGAAGTAATGTCTTAAGAAGGGTGCCCTTTTTCACCCAGTGTGGAATTTTGATTTTGAAACATGATTCTCTCTAGTGACATACAGTTAAGAATTTACTGTTTAGAAATTTAAGTCAGCATGTAATAAAAGTTAGGTACCTACAGGAGAATCAAAGTGGTTTTTACACACAGAAATATGTAAACCTTTGTTTTATTCATTTGCCACCTTAGTCTTGGAAGCATCTAGGCTTCAGAATCTGCTGAGACAGATTGGAAAAAAAACAACAACAAAAAAAAAAAAGAGTTGACAAACGACAAAAATTCGGGAGAAGAAAAATTGTTTTTCAAAATGATACCTGTGAACTGAGAGGATGAAGGTTGGAACTGGTTGAACTGAAGATCTGGCAGATTGACTGAAAAGATTAGAGGGGATGTTTAGAAGAGTCTGGTTAGGAAAGACAGGATGTGACCTGGAAGCTGGGTAGGAAAGGGAAAATTGGACAGGCTGTGAACCAGAAGGAAATTATCTCTTTGGAGTACCTGGACTAGAAGAGAATCACCCCAATTAGATCAAAAGCTAGAAGGTGGTAAACAGTAGACTGTTCCAGTAACTGAGGTGAGAAGAACAGAAGAGAGTATGGGAGAATTGTGAAAGCCATTCTCATCAGAAAAAAAAAAAAGCCTCTGCAAAATCTGCAGGTGTAAGAGTATTTTCTTTCATAATGAATCTATGCTTTTTTAATAAATTAAAGGGATGTTTTAAGAAACCTATATAAATGATTAGGCATGGAAAAGCCTTTTTATGATTGTTTAGAGAGCTCTAGTCTGATCTAATGAAATAACCTTAATTAGGTATCCATATGCTCTATCTCATTTATAAACAGTGGGGAGAAATTCTTTGCTGCTGATACTGCTATTGTTGTTATAGCCTGCTGCTGTGGGTATCACTGAAGCAGTTAGTTCTCTTCTTTCCTTCTGTACTACAGTATGATAATTCCTGGAAGGCACTCTCTGTTCTGATATGTATTTGTAAACCCAAGAGCCTTCTTGCAACATTTGCTTATGGAAACATATTTCTAAAGATCTATGACAGCAATAAAAGAATGGGTGGCTTCTAATAGTTGTACACACTTACACACCCACATTTTTGTTGAAATAGTCCCTTTAAAGAAAAGCAAGCCAGAAGCACATAAATAGCTACAAACCATAGGTACCTGTATGGAAATGGATGGTAACTTTATGGAAGGCTAGTTGGGTTAATTTAACAACATCCCTCTTTTCATGGCTTAAGCCCAGCCAGCAACTAAGCACCACACAGCTGCTCACTCAATCCCCACCCCAGCAGGATGGGGGGGAAGAGATATACAATAATAAAAATAAAATAAAAAATAAATTGTAATGAAAAGGTAAAAACTAAAAATAATCATAATAAAAAGAAATAAACCCTAAGAAAAACAAATGATGCAAATGAAAAACAATTGGTCACCACTTCCTAAGCAGCAGCTTCTGGCCAGTTTTCCACCTATTTTATATGCTGAGCATGCTGTTGTATGGCATGGAATGTCCCTTTGGTCAGTTATGGTCAACAGTCCCTGCTGTGTTGCCTCCCAACCTGTTGTGTACCCCCAACCTACTCTCTGGTGGGGTCATGTGAGGAACGGAAAAGGCCTTGGCTTTGTGTAAGCACTGCTCAGGAGTAACTAAAATATCTCGATGTCACCAATGCTTTTTTTTTGTTGCTTTGCATGAATCTAATATATAGACTTATCCTAGCTACTATAAAGAAAATTAACTCCAGCACAGCCAAAACCAAGACACCTTCTAAGAAAAAAATAGAAAAAAAAAACCCAAAACATTAAGTCTTTGTTTGATTATTCAGTGGAATTTGGAATTTGGATGTTTATTTGGTCATGTATTTCATAGAATCATAGAATCATAGAATGGCCAGGTTGGAAGGGACCTCAAAGATCATCTAGTTCCAACCCCCCCGCCACAAGCAGGGATGCCAAAACACTAGACCATGTTGCCCAGTGCCACATCCAGCCTGGCCTTGAACACTGCCAGGGATGGGGCAGCCACAACCTTTCTGGGCAACCTGTTCCAGTGCTTAATCACTCTCCTGGTAAAGAACCACCTCCCAATCTCCAGTATTTGGTTTGGATGAAAAATTCCTCACTCTTTTGTAGACTTTAATCTTAAACCTAGACTTTCTTTGAATTGAAAATGCTAGAATATGAAAATAATACATGGGTTTTTTCCATTTCCAATTTGTATGGCCAGGGAAACACTACAAGTGAGTTCTTACATGCTTTTCATTTTCATTCTGCAGGTTTCAAAGCATATCATCTCCATAGTCTTTACTGAGCTACTTCCTGATAGGAATAGACAAACCAAATACAGTATCATAGAATAATTTATCTTGGAAGGAATGGTTGGAGGTCATCTACTCCATTCTCCTGATCCAAGCAGGTTTAAACAGATCAAGTTATTCAGTATCTTGCTCGATTCTATCCTGAGTACCTCCAAAGATGGAGATTCCACAGCCTCTTACAGTATTTGAACACACTTGTGCTGCAGGAAAAATCCTTTCACTATAACAAATTGTGTTCCTTGCTTCTTGGCCTGTTGCTGTGCACCTCTGTGAAGACTCTGTCTTCACTGTATTCTCTGGTCAAGTATTTGTAGGCAGCAATATAAGTCTACGCTAAACCTTTTATTCTCCAGGGTGAACTGATCCAGTTGCCTCAGTGTCTTCCCATGCATACAGTGCTACAGTCATTGATCATTTTAGTGGCCATCCTTTTGACTCTTTCCTGTGTATTAATGTCCTTTTACTGGAGAGCTGTCTCTACTTAGTCAGTTGTTCTATCACCCATTGACACCTCCCCCAGCAAGAAAAGGAATCAGGAAACAGAAAGGAGACTCACTGGCTGAAATGGAAACAGATTTAATAAAATTAGAATACCCCCCCCCCAATATTAATACTAATACAAAGTATACAAAGTTATACTAAGCCTATGCAGTGGTCATGAGCTGTGTGCTTGCAGCAGTGAATGCCAGATGGTGGGCATTGCAAGCACCAAAGATCAATCAAAACGGTGACAGTCACAACAAACAGGGGAGTCAGCCTCAGGAGCAGGATGACTATTTGTGGGACTTTCCAGGGATGGCAAGCACTGAGAGGAGGAGCCCATCCCCAGCAACCTTTTCAATTTATAGTTATTATGACATTTATAGTATGTAATACTTTTGTTGGCCAGCTTGGGTCCGCTGGCCTGGCTTTCACTCCTCCTAGCATTAGCTCCTAGCTTGGTCCCTGTGGAGATCTGTACACCATAGCTGGCCATGGATGAAAACAAAGTGTCATCAATTTTGTTCTCACCAAATCAGGTGGTAGAGTCTCCTAAACCCACAGCTTTCCTGATAGAAAATCAAGTCTATAATTCTATCCCAGTGAAACCAGGACAAGAGCCTAAAATTGGACAGAACACTACAGCGATGTCCTCACAAGTGCTGCATAGATGTGAAGGTTCGCTTCCCAAGACTTGGTGGCTGTGCTGTTCCTAATACAGCCCAGGACGTGTTGGCCTTCTCTGCTACAAGGACACATTGCTTACTCATGGTGATGTTGTTGTCAAGTCAGATCCCCAGGTCCTTTTCTGCAGAGCTGCTTCTCATATAGTCAGTCTCCAGATGTACTGATGCACAGGGTTGTTTCGTACTAGGTGCAGGACTTTGCATTTCCTTTTTTATTCATGAGGTGTTATCTCCACCAAGTTCCTCTGAAAAGCAACCCTGAAGTGCAACCTATTGACTTTTCACCTCAATTTGGTGTTATCTGCAAGCTTCCACCAATTTGGTGATAAACCGCAAGAGAGGGTGTCAAAGTCCTTGCTAAAATCAAGATATACCATAATGTGTCCTCCCCTTGTCCACAGTACAAGTCACTCAGCATAGATAGCAATAGAGTTGGTCAGAATGGAGTTGTCCTTGGTAAACTTTTACTGCCTCCCCCCAGTCACCCTTTCATTCTTCATGAACTTAGAAATGGCTTCTAAGGCTGTTTGACTGTCGTTGGTCACTAACAGGACCAACAAAGAGAAAAGGAATACAAGAAATAATGAGAAGGAGCAGTCCACAGTTGGTTCTATTTATTAGTAAGAAGGGAAGCAATATGGAAAGGGAAACCCTCACTGTTTCACAATGGAAAAATGGGAGGAGGAGGAAAAAAGGAAATTATATCTGCAAAATGTCTACAGTTTTCCTTTCTCAGGTGGGGACATTGTATTGTATGGTTAGGCTTCACGAACGAAGATCCAGGGAGGGCTCCATCCACGCTCCTCATCAGCACATTTTACAAGCACGANCCATGGGCAATGAGTTTAATGCTCCCTCTGCTGTCAGCACAGTTATCGCACCAGGGGCCACAGAAGACCCCAAGTGATTTTCAGATTGTGCTTGAGGTGGGGACATTAGGGAGTATCAAACCCCTGCTTTGCCCTAAACTGTTGGAGAGTTTGATGGCCCATCTTGATGAAAAGCATGGAAATTATCTTCTAGGAAAGAGTGAAGAGAAGCAGATCTTGAATCCTTTTTACTTCCTTAACTTGGATTTCTAAACAATGAAACTTAAAAAACCACAGCAAAACCAGTATTTCATATTTATATAGTGCCTTTACAAATATGGATGAGCATTTTGTTTCAAACTGAGAAAAGCACACACACATGCTCTTATCACAAGATTGCATAAAGCAGTGTATAATGTCAGTGTCAGAGAAAATTGTTTTTAAAAGGAAGAAAGCAGCATAATTTTCCTCCAGCTTTGCAGGCTTACAAGGCATAAAAGCACATTAAAATGGAGATTATCAATTAGAAAGTGGTCTAAAAACATCTTACAGTATTTAGTTAGTTGAAAAAATACTAAGGCAGAAAGGAAGAGTAACAAATACCATTTCCATTAATTGCTATCTCACTTATAACCAAAGAAGAAATATCATCCTATTCTAAAGAAATCAAACCAGCAAAGAGGATAATGGAACTCTGATCTTTGTAAAGAAACTTTTCTTTTGTTACTTCCTTCAGTTCCAGAGAACTAAAGAGAAACTTTCTATATATTCAGTAAGAATGAAATGTATCTCATGGGACAGGGACAGAAATTTTAGTGGAAGACTTAAATAGAACTTAAGAAGTTCACAAAGCTTGTGTGGAGCCCCATTGCAGGCCAATACCTTACCTATTGAAAGGTCAAGCCATTTTGTTGCTTCAATACAAACTACTAAAAGAGGACTGTGTGATTCAGTGATGTGCTTAGAAGCATAGCAGGCATAATCTAATAATGATTTTGAAGTTCCTAGCCATGGTCAACTTTTAAAAATATTTGAGCTAGTAATAGATTTCAATTTCTAATGCCAAAATATGGTACTTGTTAAACAACTTTAGCCTTGGAAATATAGTTTGAAGTTCTTGTACTTAGAGGTTTATAAGAGTAGAAAAATAAGACAGAAATATTCCAAATATTTGAGGGCATTAATATATTAAGCACTCACTTCCCACTAGGTCTTTGAAAAATTCTACATTGAAAGTTCTTCATGTGTTGCAGTGATCTAACATCCTTAATAAACAATGTCAATGTTACCCAAAGTTAAATGCGTATATTCCTCTGAACAAGTATAAATAGAAAATAAGAAAAGTTAGTTGAAGCAAAGTAAAATAAATCCTGTCACTCCTTACCCTCAAACAACACTCAATACCTCTGTAAATAAACAAATAATCCCAAACCAACCAATCAACGAAACTACAAATAGTTCCTCTGAATTCATAATTAACTTCACCCCAAACTCTGAGTAGTGAGCTAGGATTCTTTTGGGTCAATAAGCTTCAAACGAAGGCTCACAGATTAGGAAGGTCTGTTAACAAGAACAAGTGATTGCAGTTGCTTTTTTACTCAATGGAAATATTATTGTAAAGAGAAAGTATTTGAAAACACACAAAATATTTCATTCACAATCAAGGAGGGGTGAATTGTGAGTGTAAGGATATACTTATCTCCTTTAACTTTGGGAAAAAATGTCTTCCTAGTAACCTTGCTATTTCATTGATATACTTTGTACTGCTGTTGTGATTTAGGCCCACCCATCTGGCAACAAAGCACCACACGGCCACTCTCTCACTCCTACCTCCCTCCAGTGGGATGGGGAAGAGAAAATACAACAAAAGGTTTCAGGGTGAAGACAAGGGACAACCACTTTTCCTTCACTCCTCTCCTCTTCCCAGCCTCAGCTCTGGTCCTGATTCTCTACCTCCTCCCCCACCATTGGCACAGGGGGCAGAGAATGGAGGTTGCAGCCCATGTTGTTTCTGATGCTCCTTTCTTCACAAGGCAAAAGCTCCTCACAGTCCTCCCCTGCTGCAACATGCCATCCATGCCAGGGGAATGTCATTCATGAACTTCTACCAGCGTACGTCTGTTCTGTGGGCAGTGGTCCTCCCAATGAAGGACCGCTCCACAGAGTCATAGACTTCTTCAGACTCAATACTCTGCTCCAGCATGGGGTCCTCACTTCACTGCAGATGAGGTGCTTTAGCAGGGGTGTTAGGCTTGGTGACCTCCAGAGAACCCTTCCAACCACTGCCATTCTTTTGTTCTGTAATCTTACAACAGCTTCTTTCGATCATGGGATGTGGGCTGACTGGTAGGTGAGTCATTTGCAGAAACAGAGCCCTCACTGTGAAGTTATTTCTTGTATACACACCTTCAGAGGGGACAGTGACCTAGCTGCTTGTTGGTACTGTGGCTTTTCTCCCAGTTTGGGAACTTGTGGGCTAGGTGCAGGTGATCAAGAAACTGCTTTCCTGTACTGGAAAGGCAGTGGTTGTTGTCTGCACAGGTGCGAAATTCAGGTGTTAGACTGGGAGTTGGAAAGAAGGGTTAGGACAGAGAAGCTCATTCTTAGCACAAGACTTGCCTCATTGTTATTTTTTATTTGCATTGAATTTTATCAATTCAACTCTCAAGGGTTAATCTTACACAGTAGACTATGAATACTGCCATGTGTGCTCCTAAAGCAAGTGAACTCAGAGCTAAGCTTTGTATGTACATAATGACTGCTTTTCTGAGCTTTTCATGTTGCTGCTCTTTCTACATGCTCATTTTCAACCTCCTGATCAGATGATATAACTGAGGAGATACTTGAGTATTCAACCTTACTGTTTCAGTAGCACTATGCTGTAATGAAGCATAGTATTTGTTGGTCCAGGTTTTTAATACTCTAGTAAGAATCTGCAATTTTTGAGGAACTCAGACCCTTCACTAACAGCATAAGATTTTTTTTTTACAGTCAATACAGAAAATGTATTGATCCGATGCTTTAATAATCGCACTGTAGCTATTCTCTTTCGAGAACGGGTGACTTGCATGTGCTAAATGCTGTAGAGATCCAGAGCAATGAAAGCTTAGGCCATGGGTTTTGCCACAGATCAGATAGGAAAAGCTTTACTGTAGGGATATTATGAAAATGGTATAGTTTGAATGTTTGACATCAATGAAAAGTCTGAGCAGATGATAGCCTGATTATGGGTCTGAGAGATTACTGCATGAAACAATAATCAGAGCATGAGGGAGCAAAGAGGGGCTGGGAGGTGGAAACATTAAGAGATTCATTTTTTTATATATTAAACTTTAATTCATAGCTAGTCATCCATGAAATCAAAAAGTCAGCAAGATAAGCCAACATCTTCCTGAAGGCCTTGAAAGAGCAAAAGTAATTTAGTAAGACTGTAAAAAATATTAATTTCTTGAGGAGGAGTCAGGAAGAACTTAGAACTTCTCCATATATATATATATTTGCGTAATTGCATGCTGCTAGAAGATTTGAGTGTGTTCTGTAGATTTTTAGGACTTTTAGAATTATGTGAAGCTTCCTGGATTGTTCATATATTAGGAGCCACTAGGCCTGTTCTTAAGGTACTATCTTGGATTTCCCCATGCCTTGCCAAGGACATGATGTTTTGAAGAAGCCACCTGCAGATAGCTTGAAGACAAACACAAGAAGAGGGCCAAGCCCCACGCAGGACCTCTCTGAGGGGTCGAGCTGAAGACCACCAGGTGTGGGCTATTGGAAAACCTAGTGCCAGGGTTGCCTATAGATATCAATGTGTTAATTACTAATAAAATGTATAAAAGGGATAATCCCTTTGGGCGGTGTGTGCGTCCGTGTACAGGATCCTGAAGGTGTGGAAGCTTCCAATTAAAGGTAACTTTGTGCCAAGTGCCTATTTTCTAGAAAAGATGGAGTCAATATGAATACAAGCTTCACACTTTACAAGTTTGTCCCTCACACAGTGATTATATAGTAATGAGTGAGAATAAAAGGAAGTGTTTAAGTAGTGCGTGAATTCATTCATTCATTCATTCATTCATTCTTTACATGTTAAAGGATTTTTCCATTCCCGAGAACATTATTATGACAATAATTTTTGTAGTATCTAATGAATTGTTTTCTTTGTGTTCTAGCAGTGTCTCAAGGCAAATACTTTTATTCTATTATATCAATATTTATCCACACCTCAGTCAATAATCAAAGACTTTGTGGTACTCAGCATGATGCTGCAAAATAGTACTTCTATGCATGAGACCTGAGGTCAACAGTGTGCGATACAATAGCATTCAAATAATAAATGAATGTGAATGAGATCTTTTAAGTGTCCTCTGTAGTCACCAAAATTGTGTCCTTTCCACTACTGCCTACTTAAATCCAACCTGCAGTCAATAAGACATGGTGTCATGAGAAAGGCAGAAGCCTCCATAGCAACTTGTAAGGACACTTAACTGTAGCAACTAATGACAATTCCCTTGTCACTTAGGCATTTCTAGACCATCATAATGTGCCAGAAAACTACTGAAAAGTGAATAAAACAAAGTTTAAAGAAAAAACAACAAACAAAAAGCCAAAATAAAGCAACAGCAAAAAACTTCAACCCAGAACTAAATATGAGAACTTTGTTTACAGTATCAGAACTTGCTGTCAAGTTCTTCTGGAAGATGAAAAACACATTACAAACTTGATTTTGATCATGTACAAGGTGACTCAAGAATGTCTTAAACTGACATGAAAAAGAAATGTTTCTGTTTTCTTCCTTGTTTTCCTACCAGATGAAAAGAATGCTTTATTGTACTGGGTGTTAGTCTTGGTGAAGAACAGAGTTCTAAATCTAATAGGTGAACAAGTGACAAGTAATATGCAGTTTCACTCCAGCATTTTAATTCTGGGTTGTTTGGGTTTTTTTTCATTTGATTTGAAAACCTAGATAATATTTTATTGTCCAGATTTTTAAAAATGCTGAACTATTTCAGATTCAGCAATCTGAGGAAAATCAGATCATCATTTCCACAGCAAATGAAATCCCTCATACATCCTTATCTCTGCAGCAAAAGAATGGGATCTGCTTAAACACTTCTAATTTCCCACTATGGATTTAAATGAAAGCAGCATCCTTTGTAGTTTCTTATTTCAGAATCAGTCGGCATTGTTTGCTGCTGGGGGAATATCTATGACAAGGCACATCTGAGACATCTAGGAAAACATTTACTTTTTCATTCCATGGTTGTTACTGTCTTGGTTCTTATGCATTTGGGAGAACATTAAATACTTTGCCAGTGATCGAGTGCTTTATGAGACACTTTTTGTGCTAGAAACATTTCAGATCCAAGTGTTGGCTTTTTCAAGCATGTTTTTTTTCGGTCTATCCTCTATTCTTACAATTAAGATGAATATGTATGTATGGCTAGNACTCCATAAGATGAATAATATTACAGAAATAAGATTAATGGTTTTTCATTTCATTAAACAGAGTAATTTTAATCTTTTTTAGAGTGTGTGTTTGCCCATTACCAAAAGTTTGTAGATATATCTATCCCCTTCAAGCATCCCTGTAACAATTCTGGGAGTACACTTCTACAGAAAAAACTCAGAGATTTTTGTTTACATATCTTTTGCCATTCACAGAGACTTGTGCACGGATATGTACAGTTTATGAATTCAGATTAGTTATTTATTGTTTGATACAGCCATTAGGTAGCTAGCACTAAGAAGCTACTAGAATATGCATCAATATGCTCACCACATCCAGTGAGACACTGGATGTATTCTTCAGTCAGCTGCAGAAAGGTGAAGCTGGAATATTGCTTGGACTCCATTGCTTTGAATGCTCTATACATTTGTAATATATTCCTTTTTTTTTAAAGCCTTTTATTGTGAGTATTTCCCTCCCCCTGCACTACTGTGATTCTTTCAACTACATGTCTGTGTTTTTACTTTTCTTTACCTTGCACGCCTTTATCTTATGGACTTTCTAAGACCTTGGGGATGATATTGTTTGTCAAGTTAACCCAACAGCACATAGCTGTTCTGCACCAAACTGAGTTTTTCATTAAACACCTTTGGGATTAGAGTTATCCACCCTTGAGATGTACTTCCAATTCAAACACCTGTGATAATGTAAAACTTTGTTTTTCTTATAAAGATATGATATTCCATGTACTATTCATTGTGACTAGCTTTATTTATTATTTCCATTCTTTTCAAAACTCTTAATGTTTTGAAATTGTAGACTCCGCTTATTGGAGGAAAAACCAGGGAAATAGGCTTTTCACTGTGGTCTTCCATACTGTTAAAAAGATTTAACACATCTTCATACTACATATAAAATCACAGGTCTTTAAAAATCCAGACAGAATAAAAGACACATTCCTTTGGAGGAAGGTAATTATACTATCCAATGAAATAAATTCAGAAAAATATTTTTTTTTAAGATAGAAAAACAAAGTATTTTAGTACAATTGTCCCTATTTCATGAATAAATTAATTTTACTTCCTCGAGTTTCTGCAAGTGACTTAACAATGTGGTCAGGTCAGAATATTTCCTTCCCTGGAGCAGAGGTTTATTGCTCCTAAAAGGTGTTTCTCTACTTGTTAAATGGTGCTGTCAGTGGTGTTACAAAGTTACAAAATTTAGGAAGATTGCAACAAGACCTGCGGTAAGACAGACATTCTCTGTAAACTGAAACACAACAGAACATATTGTAGAACATACAAGTTCTATTTTTCTAAAAATGTAAGGAAACATCAGTTTTGTAATAAAAGGAAAATATTCTTGTGTTTTAATGTGCAATATATTTGCCTTTATGTGGATTTTCTAAGAGCAGTACAGTCTGATAAACCTGATTAACCTAAATACACTATTGAATCTTAAGTATATGAATATTCTTATTATTAGTTGGCTTTTAAGCCACAAAAAACTGAACATCTTTTGATTGTTTTTGCTTTTAGAACTATAACCAAACATGATAACTGTCTAGTACAAATATTTGCAGCTGCATTTCATATTAACATTCTGTGACTACAATTTTACATTCTTAATATACGGTATGATTTAATATACAGGTAGAGGTTATATATACACATATAGCAATCTACAAACATTTGGAAAATATATTTAATCAGTTAAGGTGCTGTTAATATTTCCACCAATCACTGCTTAGTGTTTGAGCATGCCCAATGCAGGAGAAATTCTCAACAATTTACCTCTAACGCCCTTGTATGCAACAGATGCAGACAAACATGCTAAGATATCTAATCTATGAACAATTTTCCTTCAAAATATATAAAATATACTTCTACAACTTCTAATAGATTTGCAAAACAAATATGATTTTAATTACTTAGTACATAAGGGAGTACTCAAGTGTTTCAGGTGTTTTATAACTGTGTATGATAAGACTGATACGAATTATGACTGGGTGAAACATGTTTTAAGAAAACGTTTATTTTTTAAATACTCCATTACTGTTTTGATGAAGCAAACTATATATTTTATGCTTTGAAAGCTTTCTTCCATTAAATAAAACAGTTGGTAACTTTGATAAGCTTTGCTGTTACTCCACTCATTCATACAAGGCAAACAATATTATATCTGGTTATTACTGAAAGTTACACTCAAAACCCTTACAAAAAGAGATGGAGAGGATACAGTATATAACATGAGGAAATGCAGAAATCCTTGATTTCCAAAATGTCACACAGAGAAATATTGCTTTCTCGTGGACATTATCCTATTTGTTTCACGACAGATAGATGTCTTTATCTCTGGCCTTTGAACCAGTAACAGTCAATAGTTACATATTCAGTATCTTTGTACTCTGAAGTGCATGCATTATTCACTTCTGCAACAGGAAACTTGGGGAAGCAACTGAATTATGCAAATATAGCCTTGCACTGAGAATTCATCCTTGTAATTTTTTTACAAAATTTCATTCTCTTCAGGAGTAGCAGAATAAAACCATAAAGTAGATACACAAAAAAATTCAGATGCCAAACTGAAGAAAAAGCAGAACAAAATGGGAGATCTCTTGACAGCATGCACCTCATAAGTGGGTGGTTTTCAGAAGTTGCTTTGAGGAAAAGAAAATGCTTTTAAGTCTGAAGAGATGCAAGACAGCAGTAGCAAAGTATAACCTATGGGCAAGTTTAATTGAATAGGAGTAGATGAGGAGTAGAATCAGCAAATCCTTCAAATGTTGCTGGAAGTTTTTGTTGATTTTTCCTGTTTGATGTGGTAAACATCCATTACACGTTAAAGTACACAAATACGCCACTGATCCTCTAGTCCTTGATAAGGTGCCAGCCACTCAGTATCATCATTTACATAAATCAGCTGGAGATTTCCTGGACCTATTCCTATCATGTAGCTGGATGCCTTCCTGATTGTTTGCACTTCATCGTATCTCCAACGAGCTAGCTTTTTTATGATATATCTGAAAATTTCATAGAGACAAATGGATATATTCTTTAGTGGAAGCTTCCAAAAGCAGACTTTGAGACAAATTTGATGGGGACAGTGGTTCAGAATGTGTAAAGTAAGTTGTTCTCTGTGTTTTCATAGGTTTACTAACAGATATGGGGAAATCCCTAGTATGCATCAGTGGTTTAAGATGTTCTCCATGAAACTAAATATTCCTAATACATTAAAAGTTTCTTGGTACTAGAAGTAAGATGAATGTGAATCTGTATTAGACTGGATATTAGAAAGGAGTTTGTCACCACGAGAGTGGTGGAATAGGAACAGGTTGCCCAGGGAGGTGGTTGGGGCTCCATCCCTGGAGGCATTCAAGGCGAGACTTGACAGGGCTCTGAGCAACCTGATCTAGTTGGGGATGTCCCTGCCCACTGCAGGGGGGTTGGACTAGATGACCTCTAGAGGTCCCTTCCAACCTAAACCATTCTATGATTCTATGATTCTGTATGTAAAAGACTTGCATACTAGGATACATTGCTCAGTTAAGAAAATACAGAAGTGTAGAAGCAAGTCTTCTTTCCTAATTTCATGTTTCATTATCTGTTGAGCAGGTAGTGGTTTTATGTTCATTCCTTTCTATCTAATAAGAATGAGAGTAACAGATTTTTGCTTTGGGACTATGACTCTACAAGTCCAAGTCCAGGTCTACAATGGACTATACCAGACAGAGAGTGTTTTTTATTAGTCCATGATGATCCACAAAAGTCAATATTACCTTGAAAGAAAGATAAAGCTATTTGAAAATTACTTATCTTTAGTTTCTCAACTTTATTAGAGTTGTCAGATAATACAAAGTTAACATGATATTCTTAATTCATATTGCAATAAAAGTTATAAAAGTACAAGAGATGTAAATAAACTGTTTTGTAAGAGTAGCTTTCTTTTTTGAAAAGTAAAATCAATATAGTTCCATTTTGACAAATAAAAGCAGTGTATGTGGAGAATGTTTCAGAATCTGGACAACTGCATTTTAAATTACTTGGAGCAAGAGCAAAAGCTTCAAAAGGGGGAACAAGAAGAGAGTGGTTAGTTGATCTCATATAATGATGGTATTTAATTACATTAAGATTCAAGAGAATATGCATTAAAAAATAGGAATATGAAAAGTTTAAAACCAAATATAGAAAACTAATTAAAATTTGCTTTAATTAAAAAAACTGATTATGGGTAAGGATAGTATCATTTTATTGTAGTTTATTGATTTTGGTCATATAATTGAATATGGAGGTCATATAATGAAGAAAGACTAGAGAAATCATGCTGAAAAAAATTAATGTTAGAGAATCTACGATAGAAAAAGTCACTCTCTCATCTAAACTTCCCTAACTGAAGGCCAGCAGATGTTTAGAAGTATTCATAAACACAGAAGAAATGAAAGACTTAGTTGCTAGCTTTTGAGGTCTGTCATACAATTTTATTGTCAAACAGACAGTCAAATTTTTGCAGTGCTGAGATGGAAAACTGGCTTCTATATTTCAACAAAATGTCCCTATCATCATTTCTCATTCTCAGTTAAAGAAAAAATTAATTAACTGTTCTCTATTCAACTACACATTAAGAAAGAAAAAAGAAGTTGAGATCACAGACTGAAAGAATTAAATCCTTTGAAGATTATTTTCCCTGTTAACAAATTTTCTTTGGTAGTAATAAACTCAAACATCTGAGAAGTGAAATTTGAAGACCCAATTCCAAAATTGATAGGCATATATCTCATTAAAATCACATAAAATCACAGAAGTTTGTCCTCAATGAAATTAAATAGAAGCTGTGGAAAACAAATCCAGTAAAAGCACTTGCTGATATTACACAAGTGGATATTAGTTTTATAAGGCAGTTAGCTGTTTTAACAAGTAATCTGCTCTGAAGGATGGTAAAATGTTTTAAGAATAGAGATGCTTCGTTAGCTTAGATACTAAGAAGAAAAAGCATATTGACTATAAAATAAAGGCATACAAAAAAGGTATAGTGACAAAAACATTGACAACTGAAAGATCAAAGAATCAAAATTAAAGCAGTATATGGCAGAATGCGGCAGGACAAAATAATTAGATTCTTATTCTGCAGATACTCAATGATACTTCAACAATATTTCATGCTGAAGTTCAGTCTAAATTTTCTCTTATATAATACATGCAGCCTCACCTGGAGTATTGTGTGCAGTTCTGGGCTCCACAATACAAGAGAGACATGAAGTTGCTGGAGAGCATCCAGAGGAGGGCAACAAAGATGGTTAAGGGTTTGGAGGGGAAGTCACATGAGGAAAGGCTGAAATCACTTGGCCTGTTCAGTCTGGAGAAGAGAAGACTGAGGGGGGATCTCATAGCAGTTTATAACCTCCTCACCAGAGAGGGAAGAGTGGGACCTAAGCTCATTTCTTTAGTGGACAGTGACAGGACACAGGGGAATGGTATGAAGCTGTCCTGGGGGAAATTCAGGCTGGATGTTAGAAAAAAGTTTTTTACCCAGAGGGTGGTGGAGCATTGGAATAGGCTCCCCAGGGAGGTGGTCATGGCTCCAAATCTTGTGGAGTTTAAGAGATGCTTGGACAATGCCTTTAGTCACCTTGTGTGATCTTGGGGTTTTTGTCCTGTGGATAATGGGAGTTGGACTTGATGATCCTTGTGGGTCCCTTCCAACTCAGATTGTTCTATATTTTATACTATTTTGAGTAATGCCTTATTGAAGTTATTAAACTCTCTGTCCTGATACCTCTTTCCCTTTTTTGCTTCTTCAACCACATATACCTGTGCTTTTATACTCATACATTCACAGAAAACAAAATGCCTCTAAAAATTATATTGTTTCTTAGTCTCTTGACAAGGTAATAAAGTAAGATGGGTACTTAATATTAGTGGACTCTATTTTAAGCTCATCATAGGTAGCAGAAATTTATTCATTAATATTGAAATACAAAATACAAGGCAAACCCCATGTTCAAAATTTCTATTAGGCTTAAATTTAAAATTAGATGAAGATTACTGTGAAAGTTAATTTTCACTCCTGCAACAACTTGTTCTTTGCATATATTTTAATGGAAATTTCTTGAAACCCTATTTTGATGGGTCCTAGATGGTCGATTTCCTTAACATCATTGAACTTCCCCACTGCCCACACTCTTTCCTATTTCTTTCTGTGCCTTCTCTTATTGCAATGATACTTTATTTTGTGATTCTCTTCATATGCCTTATTAAATAAAGGGGATAGATTTCTTTTTTAGAAATGAGCTAAAACACCTGCTTGCATCTAGGAAGATAAAGATATGGCCTCCAAACATTTAGGGCAGAATCAGGGGTCATTATGAGTGCTTCCAATTGTGTCTTGCCTTTGCCTATCATGCCTGCATCTTAAATTCTGAAATCAGTACTCTCACAGCTATAGTAAAGAACAATTAAGAAGAAGGTGTCAGTTGTATTCTTTCTACACTTTTGCTTGTTTAATGAACAACCTGCTTCCATTTGGATTCTCAACAAAGAACATTTTTCTTTTTCTACTATATGTGTAAGAGATATATAAAAAAATATTTCCTATGCTTTCAAGTGAGTATATATTTTATGGAATTTTCTTTCAGTTCTTGAGTGTGTGTACAGAGCATGTCTGTATGTGCATTTTCCTGTGTGTATACAAGGGCATCCTTTAAGATTGTAAAGAATGCATGGTTCCTCTGTTCCTGTTTAGTTTGTGAAGTCTGCCTGAAAACAGTAGCCGACTAACACGTTTTCTCCTCAAGATTCAGAGCAATGGTCAACTTCTGCATATGGAGACATAGCTATCTACTTTTAAATCAAGCTTTTTTCTTTTATTTCTCCTTCCTCATACCCCAAAATTTTCCATATATTTTGTTGTAGACAAAATATATTTTCTTTCTTCTAAAAATTTCCATAGCGATTGGAATACTGATATATGTAACAGTACAGATAAAACTGATAACAGAATATATTAAAGCTGGTTTGTTTTGTTTCAATGGAGATGGAAGCCCTTTTTACACTTGAGAAAAATGACTAAAGCTAGACATTTCATTTCTGCTAAGTTTTTGCTTTGTTCAACTCATTTTATTTAGGGTTTAATTTTTGGTCTGTTTTTCTTACAAAAATCCCTAGATATATAGAAAAGACTGAGAAATGCCTTTTCAGTTTTTAAGGAATACTGCAAAAAAGTGGAAATGAGAGGGAAAACCATTGCTACTTTGAGTGTAGGTCAGGTTATTTCTGTTCACTTAATCCTCACTTTCTACCCATCAAAGCTGAGACACAGGTATGCATTAAGTTTTGGACTCCCCCCATAGCTCTTGGTGGTGATAGAGGCTGGAAGAGAACAAGCCATTTGCTGTCACATTTCCAGAGTCATTCCTTTAGAAAACAAAGGTACAATTTTAAAATGTGGTTTTAGGCAGGAAGAGTCATGCAAGTAGAGAATTACTTATATGAAATGGGTAGCAGAACAACTGATTTTTAGTGAATAAGAATAATGAATTAAGAAGAATAAGAAATTAATATATTTGGAAGGTGACCATGGGATTTTATAGGTTAAAGGGTTTTATTTTCCCTAGCAAATGTGATGTACGTCGCAAGATGGATGTGAAATCTTTTGTGTGACTGTTGAGAGCAAAGCAGTAGCATGCACTAATGATTTAGCAAAGCTTGGATCGTTTCCCAAAGTTATTTTGCTTTTGTGCAAGCAATAAAAATTGTGTAACACTCCATGCTCTGCAGAAAATCTGGTATCTCTATGTAGTAATTTTAGCTGATTTCTTCTGGCATAGTCTTATTAAGCCTTGTCATTTACAACTCCAATTTTTGATTGTCCATGCACTTTAGAACAGCAGACAGTAGCTCACTCTGCCTATCTATTTGTCTTATTGGGCAAATAATAAGAATTTTTAGCCATTAGAGCTAGATGTTAAATGTAGCCGTCAGAGTCCCACAGAGCACCCACAGGCCTGACTGGTTTTGTCCCACTCCCCCAGGCCATTCCCCTAGCCATGGACCCATTTCAGTCCTATCAGGGCTGAAAGATGCAGAAAAAAATGCAAAAGGTTAATTGTGGGTTATCTAATACACTTTAATCATAGGTGAACATAAATGTGCATGCAGTTGCAGGAACTGGTGATTTATAGTGGAGAATAAATCAGATTTCATGCTCATTCTGATTTTTTTTTCCACTGGAAAGAACATACAGTAATAGAAATTATTTCAGAAATAAAGAGAGGAATATTAGAAATAAAATTATCAAGTTGGCACAGTTCTTTGAGAGCAAGAATGAGACCAGTTTTAACACAAGGATTTCGGCCATTTTCATTGATCTGAAAATACTCTGTGTGAGCAGCATGTCATAGTGTCTGTGCAGTATTAAATACAGCAGGAGAGCACAATAGTACCCCAATTTGTGTATGAACTTTCATGTAAGTCCTCTTGTTCAATTTTATGCTTTACAGGAATGTCCAAAACTCTTTATAAGCTGTCAAGAAAAACAGAACAGCTGGCATGGTTAAAGCGTTTTGGGGCTTGGGTACTATCTCTATTGACAATACATTCTGCTATGGTGCCATACTAGATTATTTCAGGTTAGTATGAGTATCTCCTTCTTTGAAGACTTACGTTCAAGTACAACGTTTTCTTGTATATTTTATGTTTAATGTAATTATCATTCTATTTCCCAATAAATAATATTTTACAGTTAGTTTACAGTAGCAATTTACATTACCTTGTGGCTCAGAAAGTTAATTTGCTTTTGGTTTGGAGTATTTCTTTTTAACAACTTCAGCTGTATTTTTATTAATCTTGATTCACAAGGCATCAGTCACTGCTTCTTCACAAATATCTCATTTAGCAGACTGCTCAGGACTCATTACATTCTAGAGATTTTAACTATCTATCAAGAATTAAGCATATAAAATACTCTAGTTATATTTGTCTTGCTGGTTACAGCTAGTCAGACAGATAATAAATAAATGATTCATTTACAATGCTTTAGAGGCTTTCCTGTGTATTCAGACAAAATATCTTTATAAGATGCTGTCTCAACTGATGACAAGTGCAACCTAAGTATCATAATTTATAAGCTTAATTTTTATATATATATAGTGGTGAGATATTTAGAGACTTACAGTTTAAAGTACACAGTATTCTGAATCTTGACTTCTTCTTGGCTGCAGTTTAATTTACTCTTTGGAATATTTATCCCACTTCCTAGCCCTAGAACTATCGAGAAATCAAGAATCCTTTCCATGAGCTTTCTTACCTCTGAAAGAAATAGATTTTTCATTTTTCTTTATCAAGGATGAATTTGACATAGTTATTCCAAAGACAAAGCATATTTATTAAGGTTTTGATAAAGCATAATATATGAGCCATTCCTGACAACAATAGCAGGGTAACCCAATGTGTGTAAATATTGTCTTTAATGGCAAAAAAATGTCCATCATGTAAAAGTAATTACTCAAAGTTTCCTTTTAGTTCAGACTGTAATTCTCTGTACAGTGCTAGATTATGTCACTTGAAGAGAGGCCTGATAACACTTGCTTAATCCTGTTTATGATTACTAATCTGCTAAAACTAGTCACTACTGCTACATATATTTTAATGAATCATGTCCATTACTTGTGCATGCCCAAGGAAAACACTCACAGAATCACAGAATCGCTCTTTGACTTTGCTACTTTAACTCAATGAGGATATTGAAGCCAAAGTGCATTACCACAAAGGATGTACTGAAAAGCTGGAGTTGTCTAATCTCTATAGGTATCTGTCATTTCATTTTATGCTCTCTGGATGATGGACATCTGCAAAAGAGTAAATTCACTTTAAAGGTTCAAATTGAATCAGGACATTTGTTCAGCCTCTGCTCTGTCCCTCTTGTACCCAGTGTATTCTCTAAGGATTAAAGAGCTGTTACTTTTCGCCTTTGTCAAATCAAGAAGGAAGTACATACACTGTTCCATTTGATCCTTAAAAGATTTGAATCTCAGTTGCCTTTGGAAGACTTCCTGTGTTTATAAAGGATGAATCTTTTACTGATGGAATAAGCAAAGGCAAAACAATATATCACTTTGTATTCTTCCCTTTCAAACTTATTGCTGTGCTTTAGAAATATCTTAAAATTCAAGGTTTTTTTTCCCTAATGATAACATTGTCTAATGGTAACAAATGTGATTCTTCACTGGATGAAAATAGACTAAACCAACAAAAATCTAACCTCTAAATCAGCTATTTTAGTAAATATTTAATTAAATTTATTTTAAGATCTATTCAAATCTAATTATTTCTAATAATCGATTTGCAAAATCATTCCCCAGAATTGAAGAGCTAAGTAGCCAGAGAAATAGTTGTCTCCTCAGCAGTATTCCTGTAGTGATTCCTTTAAAATAGATCATAAAATTATTTGTATGATCAAGATTGGAGTGCCTTCATTAGATGCTGTAAAATTTCACTTTTGAAACAAAATGGTAAAGAACAAATTAAGGGCAAAAGAGGACAAAAAAACAGGCTTCACATTATCAATGAAAAACTAAATCTGAATGAATTGCTAGCAAAAATAAGTGAAAAAGGGAAAGTGATAGCAAATCCAGGAATTGAGTCCTGCTCTGCTGCATCTCTTTCCTTAGCTAACTGTCTGCAGAATCAGCACTGAATCAGACTGATTTTCTACAGAGAAAGAGCTTGCAAAAACTGGAAAAAATACAGAAATGGGGTGATTTCTGATCTAGTAATACTATTAATATTTTTCTATCCTGTTTTGCTTAAAACCTCTGTCTGTTTATCAGGAAAGGGTAGATTAGTTATGTTCTAAAACTAGAGGTGAGGGTAGTGATAAGCTGAAACAGGTTGCCCAGATTAGTGGTGGAAGCTCCATTAGAGATCAGGTGGGATGGAGCTCAGAGCAACCAGATCTCATGAAAGATGTCCCTGCTCTCTGCAGGAGGGGTTGGACTAGGTGACTTTTAAATGTCCCTTCCTACCAAACCACTTAATGATTATATGATTCTATGATATAAACAACTTGATCTTGGATTATATAATTTAAACTGAGATCTATATGTACTAAGCCACAGAAAGCTGTGATAGAAGCTTTGTGCAGAGCTTTTCCATCCACTTGATATTCTACACTTATGATAAGGGCTTTTTAACACAAAGGAAAACAAGCTATTCTACTTATTTGGGTGTTTGGGTAGAATCAAGTAAAGGTTACCTGAGAAATAAGTTAATGGACTGAATTGTATAGCTGTGTGTATAACTGTCAAATCTCTGTGTAAATTACCTTTCTCTTCTGCTGTCTGGAATGCAAAAATCCAATAAACTGTTAATAAAAATGGAAAGGTCATATGTAAATACCACAGATCTTGAAAATGAACCAGAAAAATATGATAGTTTGCACACAAATATAATTTCAAATTCTATTTCATAGTGTCTAAAGTGGGATGGGACTTATGATATGTATTTTTATCTAACTGATGAGAAAAGAGTCTATTAAAAACAGATTTGCTTTAAATCTGTAAACAAGCATTTAATCACTAATTGTTTGTTTCTCTAGCTTAATAAGAAATTCTTTACCTTATTATGAAGACTCAAAAATAATTCACAAGAGCATTTATAGAGGAATATACATTCTGTCTTTTCAATCCACCTGAGCACACATTTGTTTATATATTTTTACACTGAAATATATTGGTAGCATACTTTCTAAAATAAAAGATGAAGGATTTTGCAAGAAGCCTGATTTCATGCTCGGAAAACTGGTATTTATACAGATGCCAACTTTAATGAAGTCATTATTGCCTGTAGTTTGTTCTGGAAAATAGTCTTATACATTTATCTTTCAAAACTGAGATTCTCCAGATACTTGAATGATACATATTTTTAAAATTTGAATTAATAAGACTATATGTGTATATATATATTATATATACATATATATATATATATATGGTAAAGATAGTGCTCTTAGGTATATGTATATATATATATGGTAAAGATAGTGCTCTTAGGTCTGCAGTGGTTGATAGGAGGCCAGTATCACTCTGGAGTTTCCCTTCTTGTTTCTTCCTCTCCTTCAAGTAAGGATATAGTATAAATATTCTGGATGCTTTCATAGTGATTCTTGCCTATTTACAAAATTACTTTTTTTTTTCTTCTGGGCTGTTAAGCAGTACTACTAAGGGATATCAGCCTCAGTATTTGTAACTAGAAGAGACTTTTGTTAAGAAGGCAATTTTCTCTTGGAATGAGCTTCAGGCAGTGGCTTAGTTTAGAAATGACCTGTAAGGTGAATGCTTAGTAATCAACACGTGAATAAAAAGCCCCACTGCTTACCTTCAAAACAACATCTTGATATCAAAGATGCTCTAAAATTACAGTAATTACCCACTTATTTTTCTAAATAGAGAGATAAATGATGGCTTTAATCAAGAATCAGCATGAAAAATAAATCAGGAAGGACACATCATATGTAGCCTTAGGGTTACATAGCCACAATAACAAACACCTTCCTGGGAGCTTGCTTGTGAAAGGATTTTTTTTTATGATTTTTTTTTAAATAAAGCTTAATTTTATGTGCTGTTGAATTCAGTGGTAGAAGGCAAAGGTCATTAGAGCCTTTGGACACCTAGGGTAATCAAGTTTTCTGCAAAAGTAATATTAAAAAACGTTCTTATTTCCAAGTAAAGTCTTGCTTTTTTCCTCAAATTCTGTAACTTCAGAATTACAGAAAATTTAGATCAAGAAAGACATGTGCTACCAAGCCAAAGGCCTAGATGTGACTCACACAGTATGTTTTATTTGGAAAAAATGCTGGCAAATCCCATTGTGTATCTGAATGGAAAAGGAAGTAGGGTAGAATGCAACTTCACTACTTACATTTATTCATTTTTTTAGAAGACCAGATGACATGTCAGCCTATCATCAAAAGCTTCTGGATGAAAGTGGTCCCTGAATTTTGGGAGACTGGATATATCTTCCATTTACAGACCTTCATTTAAGTATGTGTCATGCTTTTAGTTCTACCAGCAATGCAAGATTATTCTAACTATATGTGAAGAAGCATAAAGCCACTGTAGAGATACCTTTACAATAAGCTGATACATCCATATAGTACTGCTCAGTGTTATGCAGAAATGTAAGATAGGATTTATCTTGGAGTGTATCAATAGCCCAATGTAGTATTTCTGTGTCAGTTACCAGAACAGGGAGTCCTCATTTTTATCCCATCCAAGGGAAGTACTATTATTCCCTCAGTTTTAATCTCAGGAAAGCCTGATGATACTGAATGTATTTGAAGTGCTGCGAAAGACTTAGAAATTATAAAAAGAATAAAAGACTCAAAGTATTGAATACAGTGTTATTAGAAGTAGTGGAGAACCATTGTGTCCCACTAGTGTAGTGGAAAGCCTTTCTGTCCCATTGGCATATTACACAATAGTGTCCAAATGAACAACAAACCAAAAAAAAACACCCCAAACATACCAACCAACCAAGTAAAAACAAAACCCCACATTCTTCTGCAATTTGATTAATTTGTGTATGTTTAAATAGAGATTTGCAAATTTGGATGTGTAAAAATCACTGGAAAGCAGCATAAGCTAATCAGTATCCATATTTTAATCCATTGGAGCTGCAGTTTCTGCAATAAAAATGCCACACAAAAAACATTAGTTCAAAACTATGGTACTTCTATGCAGTTAGAGGTGCCTGTATGTTATTCAGTAAGGTAGATCTGTATACTAGAAAACCTGAACAGAATTAAATTAGCATCAGTTCAGATTTTTCAAAATAAAAAAGTGCATCTTGTTTATGACAAAGAGTTTTAAGAATGTGTCTTATACACTGTCGTAAGGATTTGTAGGCTTACTGAATAATGTGTAACTATGTCACCAGCTCCATAATTAAAAAAAAAAGTTATTCCTGCTCTTTTCTGCAAAAGGCTTTTAAGAGTCTTGAGCTCAGTGACTTTTACAAACACAGGAAGTGAATTGATCAAATAATCTTCAGAACCACTGTGCTGTCATTCTCTGTGCAGTTCTTTTCTCTATGTGCTACATTATGTGGAAGAAAAAGAGGCACATTCTGTAATCTCAGTAACAATAATTGGATTAAACTAGTTTTCTCTTTTTTTCTTAGTAATTCTCAGCATTTTTTAAATGTTATGCTTTGAAGAACCATGGGACTGTTAAGTGTAAACCTGCACGTTTTCAGTTTTCATTTCTGTGCTGAAGACTTTCAAGCACTGTACAAAAAAGCCTTTGCAAAACATCTAGACAACTAAATGTTTGTGGTGCATAATTAATAACTGCATGGAAGCTGGTGAACAATATACTTTAGAATACTCAAGGTGGAAGTAATTGTGACATATGCAAATACTTCCCAGAGCCAGAAGCTCCAGTCTTTTTATTTATTTATTTTAAAGGTTTAGATTATACTATCAGTAATATGCACAGCAGTATGATTTATATTTTTCTGTTGTAAACTGATCATCTTCATAAACCATAACAAAGCTCATTGCAATCAGTAGAGAGTACTGATCTCTAAAAACAGTAGAGAGTACTCTTTTTAGCTGGTATTGGACAAATGAAATGTCTTTATTGCATATGCTATAGATTTTTACTCACCTACAGAAGCCATGTGAAGTCCTGAGTGTTGACCACTGTTTTGCCATTCAGAAAGAATGGCTTGGGAAAAGATACTTTGAGAATTTATGAACATATTTTTTTAATAGTGAGTGTATCTCATGGATATTAATTTCAATTGAAACATTTTAAAATCTAACATCATACCTGAGCTTAACCACTTTGTTTTTCTCTGACACTTTTCATATTTTCTATTTCTCTGGGCTTACTCTCTAGGCAAGCTGGTTAAAGAACTCTGAGAAGAAAAGCAAAATAACAAAAAAGAAGGATCTTGACAGTCAGACTTTTGCATTTGTTCTGTTCTTTTTTCCTTGTCGGAGCTCTCACACCTCAGTGTTGGATTAAACATTAAAACTACCAACTCCAAGATTTTCTAGTAATTTGAAAGGCAATTAGTTGGTGGGCACTGAAGAAATGTAAAGTGCTCTCTTCCTAAATCAGATATGTTGTGTACCATACCACCAATGGACTAAAACAGCCAGTGAACACCCTTTACTGGATGATTTGAGGAGTCTGAATACCAGACACTCCACTACAAGGGCTTCAGTATTTGCTGAGTAGATACTCATACAAGAATCCCCTGGTCATGGGGGTTACTCAGAAAGCCTGAATAGAAGTTCACAGAATCACAGAATGGTTTGGACTGGAAAGGATGTTAAGACATCATTTAGTTCCAACATCCAGTAGTATTCAGCAAAGAAAATCGAATGGCACAAAGCAGTAGAGAAGGATCAGGGAACTGACTCAGAAATATCAGTGTGCTGCTCTTTTCAGTGTCTCATCAGTGTATTTGAATATTTTGTGAGGTTCTAGTCTGTCTGATCTCAGAAATGATACAGTACAACTTGAAAGCTTTTGAAAGGTGCATCAAGAATGATCAAAACATGATATAATTTCCATAGAAAGAACAACTCAGAGTGCTACCTGCATTGGTACTGTGTCTTAGATTGGAAGGGTTGAAGGGTGCTTTGGAAGTGGATCTTCAGATTGTTTCCATTTGCCGTTCACTGCTTTGGTTGCTGAGCAGTCTGGGAGATCACAAGCCAGATTTTCTTCAGATAAAGTTGCCTGGGAGATTTCCACTAATCTTTGAGTTCTCAGTCCATGCAAACAGTCCTAGCATTAGTCCAAAATAAAACATTGCTAAACATGCTTCATGAGGATGTCAAGCTCTTGGCATCAACTGTGTTGCTCTCAGCGCACTACCTGCTAGTGTCATCATATCATTAGGTAGGCAAGGCCTCTTCAATTTGGTAAAAAACCTGAGTAGGGGAAAATATAACAGCATTTCATTAAAAAGACGAGAGAATAATTTAAACAATCAGCTTGAATTTTGTGATATTTTTCATTGGATAACTATTGACTCTTGGTGTTATCAGTACCAGTTAAAAACTGTCCTCAATGCTTTTTTAACACCTTTTTCATATATAAAAATGTCATATGCATAAAAACCAAAACAGTAACAGAGAGTATTTTACCATGACCATGATTTACTTCCTTCTGTTATATGATTTGTGTTGTTTTATGCTGATGATTTTAATATTCACCAGGGCTATTAAAACCCCTCATGTCTCAAATGTATAAGACCATTTACTTCAAGGAAAGGCATTCATCTGACAAACACGATGTTTATGGGATTGAGTTCCATTATAGATTCTGTAAACTTCTGTACAAATTGTGTATCACCCACATTCCTCACTGCCTCCCCTTCCTAGAGTCTGAGATTATAAAAGCTGCTGAAGAAACAGTACAATACTACATTACTACCTGATAGCTAGCAAGCTTCAGCTTATTTACAGTGCATGTGGAATACCAGTGCTTTTTTTTTCTTTTCTATTTCTCTTGTTCCCTTTAATATATTCCTTTAAAAGCATGCTTACTTAAAATAATAACTATGATTTGATGCCACAGTAGAGTCTAAAACCTTTATGATTCATAATAGCTTTTCTTCTGGCAAGCTTTCGTAAAAGTTCAGTGCAGCACTTGTGCTCTACAACAAATCTGCACATAATACAAGGAAATTTCACTCTTTGCCCCTAGCAAACTTGTTATTGTGTCACTCAGAGATGCTTGTGGTGGCAGTGACCACTGTGTGGCAGGTGTTCCATGATATCAGATAATA
Organism: Bucco capensis; assembly: GCA_013396975.1. Taxonomy (NCBI): domain Eukaryota; kingdom Metazoa; phylum Chordata; class Aves; order Piciformes; family Bucconidae; genus Bucco; species Bucco capensis. Next base: position 180,511 of record VWZO01011727.1, on the reverse strand, counting down.
AAATCCCTATGGGAAGCTGCATATTCTCTTAATGTTAATACCTTCCTGCCAGCTTCAGCTTTTAAATGATAAATGATGCAATTAAAACATTTGTGATGTGCATAAAATAACAGGTCTGATTCCTGTTAGCCCTACAAAGGTCTGCAACATTATGGTATACCTCTGACTGCTAGTCTCAGTAAGAATGGTTGTTGTTTGGTTTTTTTTTTCAAGAGGAGCAATTTTTTTTCAAACTGACATTTTT
>VWZO01011727.1:133402-180232 GCA_013396975.1 Bucco capensis | reverse complement strand
AGACCCCAAGTGATTTTCAGACTGTGCCTGATACTAACTATAAACATCAAGTATCATCACAACTAGAAGCAGACACTGTCTGCAAAAACGTCATTAACTTCAGAAAGTGTAGTTTCTTAGAAAAAGACTTAGCTGAAGAGTAAAATCACTGAAAAGAATTAGTTCTGTTCTAGCTTAAACTNTTGATGCCACAGTAGAGTCTAAAACCTTTATGATTCATAATAGCTTTTCTTCTGGCAAGCTTTCATAAAAGTTCAGTGCAGCACTTGTGCTCTACAACAAATCTGCACATAATACAAGGAAATTTCACTCTTTGCCCCTAGCAAACTTGTTATTGTGTCACTCAGAGATGCTTGTGGTGGCAGTGACCACTGTGTGGCAGGTGTTCCATGATATCAGATAATAAAATCCCTATGGGAAGCTGCATATTCTCTTAATGTTAATACCTTCCTGCCAGCTTCAGCTTTTAAATGATAAATGATGCAATTAAAACATTTGTGATGTGCATAAAATAACAGGTCTGATTCCTGTTAGCCCTACAAAGGTCTGCAACATTATGGTATACCTCTGACTGCTAGTCTCAGTAAGAATGGTTGTTGTTTGGTTTTTTTTTTCAAGAGGAGCAATTTTTTTTCAAACTGACATTTTTCGTAGCTTCTGAGTAATAAAAACAAAGAAACCAATGAAAATCTTTAAAAGAAACCTACCATTCCCAAGGATGTCTTGAGTATTGGCCCAAAGTACTAAGATAATGAAAAACCCATGTCATTTTCTCTCATTTCTCTCTTAAGTTACTGGCTTAACGTTGATTTTATGTTTGACCAAAAAGAAATTTTATTTATCCATTTAGTTAGGGACTGAAAGTATCCAAGAGCTGTTTTTACATTATGACTGGCTTTGAGGAGATCTNAATCACTGAAAAGAATTAGTTCTGTTCTAGCTTAAACTAGGACAGTTACCAAATATTGACCATATTGAACTCTAAAGGCCCTTTTCTTTGATGGTGAGATATGTAGGAGGAATGGTTTCTACATTTGCAGTGTTGTCTTGTGCTATGCCTCATTTCTGGAATACTAGCTGTGGAGCTGTCACCTGCAGCTTTCATGAATGTAATCTTCATAACAGATGTTACTTCATGTTTCAATATCTTGCTTTGTCAAAGTTCGTATCACTGTGAAGAAGATCAGGGTAGGGTTTTAATACCATTTTTTATTTAAAAAAAGGACAAACACAAACCAAAAAAAAAAGGATCATGTCACACAATTCCACTGATATAAAGTCAGATGAGAAAGAAGGAATAGAAGCTCTTGGCCAACCACAAATCTTGTAAAAAAAAAAAGGGCACTTTCACATTGATTATGCAGTTGCCATGTCTATTAACCCAGAGTGCCAGTGTATTTTTCTATTTCATGGACTCAGTTTCCATTACCAACAGTGGTGCTATTTATACTGGCAAACTGGGAGGTTGCATGGGCTCACAGGCTGCTTTGATAAACCTTTATCTTTATAAAAATTCTCAATGTTTTCCAGATTATTTCTGTTCTCAAAAGTAAAATAGCTTTATTCTGCATGTGTGTGTATGTATGTATGCATGTATGTATAAGAGCATAATTTTCCTGCACTTTCTAGAAGGTTACTCCTTATAATGAGTTTTTTGCTGTTTCTCTTCCTGTTTTCCCACACAATAAAGCAAAACAAGAGAATATGCTATCATTTTATATAAAATATCAGTTTTAATTTTAAACCATCATACATAAATATAGCTAAAGGTAGGTGCCTCTGCTGCACTGTTTCTTCTGACTGATTATGATTTTGCATTTCTTTTTGCTTTTTTAGTTAGCTATTAAAAAAAAATTATAGAGTTTGGTCAAGGTACAAAGTCACCTTTCTTCTTAAATCCTGGAAGCTAGTCCTTTCTTTTTTACACGTAAAAAAACTAGGAGGTAGAAACAGAAGCATGGGATCAAATAATTTTTGCATGTTAAGTGTGTGTTTGATGTATGTTGCATAAACAAAATCAGTGACATTAGTTTGGCAATATATTTGACAGTATATTCAAGTACTATCAAGTTTTATTATTGTGTAGCATAGCAATCTATAATGTTCTGCCATTAGAACATACATTTTAATGTCCTCATTCATTGGTTGGTATGTTTTATATGGAAAAATTCTGATGAAAGAGGAGTAAGCTTACAAAAATAGTGAAATTCAAGCATAATATAATGTTAGCTCATCCTTTCTGAACTGTATCGATCAACGGTATTAGAAGTTTAATTATAAAATCAAACTACAATTATCACTGATTTTGTTATCACTTCTGTATATTTATATCCCCATTTCTTATAATGTGTGTTGTGATGGTACTCAGTTGAGGTATTTGTAGGAGGCTTTCTCCTGATACAGAAGGTGAAAGGTGCTTATTAAAAAAGCAATAAATCTGTAGTTAATAACTGACGATTCTGGCCCTGGCTTTCTTGTGATACAGAGGTCAGCCCTTTCATTGACTCTGACCATATTTGATTCAGCTGGAAATCAAAACCACAAGAACACAGGAAAGAGCATGTTTACTTTACTAAGAAGTAAATAGGATTTTCTTTTCTTCTCTTTATCTCCAGTAGAGCTGGAACAATAGCTTCATCTCAGGTAAAAGGACTGCTATTCCGTTTATGCTTGTAATTCAAGTGTTAAGTTAGGCACAAGAACTTGCTGAGGCAAGACCTAGAACATTATGTTTCACTTTCCTGTTGCTTTTTAAAATGTCACTCACCCTTAGAATACTGAAGTATTTATCATACATGAAATATGGTCAGTAAATACCCATTTACTAAGAGGTCTGCCAGGAGAAAGTTAACAAGTCTTGTTATGTTTTATGATCTCTTCTGGAAGAAGGTGCAATACAAAAGAGAGTGACCTGTACTGTTTCTTCTATTCATAATGTATACCATAATATATAAGGTGCTGTCAAGCAAGTCTAGGTGTGAATGTTACATTATTTATTCTGTTTGTGATAGATACCATTATGTTAATTTAGTAATTTTTTTTTTCCAAAGAAGAAGAAGAAAAAACCCCAGCTATACAGAATACCTTTTTTTCAGGGAGGCAGGTCTGTAGGTGGAGACATTAGACCATGTTTCAATTAAAAGCATTTATACTTACATATAAGAAACAGTCTTTTTCTGATCATAACTAGAAATTCATCTTTTGGAAGAGGATTTTCATGGCAAAGGCAAGAGGAACAAGATACACATACACTGTCACAAATCAAATCTGTTGTTACCACGTTATTAGAGGATTTTATGGTTATGATCTCTGAGTAGATGCACTGCATGCAACTTACCTTTTCCTAATTGCAGACACAGACTGTATATGGTATGTTAATATATCCTACAACACATTTTTCTCTGACTGTTACCCCTCTTATCCATCTCTTTTTAGGACTTAATCATTTGAAGTCCAAGTTGCTGGTCATTACTTCATTTTGTTTTGTTAGCTTTTTAATAATGGCACCTGTTTTCTCCTCCTTCTCCTCTGATATCATCACATGCTGAATTCTAACTGAGGAGCTCTGGAAGGATAGTGCAGGCTTTTGTTAAAAGGGTATAGAACCTTAAGGGATGTGGAAGGGAATAGCCTTAGAAAAAGCATGCTTGAAAATCAGACTTAGCCTGGAGGTTAAATTGTTTTATACGAAGTCATTCATAAAGTCAAGTTCTTCAAAGAGCTTTTGATAGCATAGCTGGTTTACATGTTAGTTCACTACTCTGAGCTTTCTCCTGTATAAATTAAATATTCTTGAAAAAAATTATTTTTAAAATATAAGTATAAATAGGACAGAACTATTAAGCTGTTGAGAAGTACAGTATATCAGGCTTTATGTTCTGTAAAGATGTGGTTGATCTTTGAACCATGGGTGTACCTATGTATCCATGAGACATTATAATATAGGAATAGATGTACTGAAGATCCAATTAATCCAATATCCATAAGTCAAGTTATAAGGTATAATATAAACATCTCATGCAATAATGCTTCTCTGAAACATCTCAGGGATATCAAGTCGCTGGCTTTTGAAACTTCCACTTGCTAAAAACCATTACAAACCATATGCTTTAGCAGGGTAATTCTCAGATTAGTAATACACTCTCAATTTTACCAGGTGATTTTTGTTTCATGTTAGTGACTACAATATAAACCTGATAATCAGTCCCAGAATCAGATAACTAGGGTAACACAACAGTTTACTAAATCATAGAAAATATTATGAAATTACAAGCTTAGTTCTGGCTAATATTCCTCATATGGGACTCCTTCTACCACAAAATTTAGATCTGATAGCAGTAGTCCTGATCTTCTGATCTTGAATACTTTGTCTCTCATTTTTCCTGTTTTATTTTTGAATGTGTCCTACATTAGGAAATTTCTTATAACACTTGTTGTTGGTATGTATACTTAGGAAACTTCCCTTGCTTTATATTCTGTGGAAAAGAACACAGTAAAACATTTAAATCTTTGCTAATAAGTTGAAGAAACTGGGAACTAGAACCCTGTTTCTGTAAATGGCATTCTGGTAAAACACATGTTTGTAACCAACAATAAAGAACAAAAAATACCTAAAATGTAAGAGACATATCGTCCTCCAAGAACAAAAGTACACCTTAACCATAAATCAAAGGATAAAGAGGTTCAGTATAACTCATCACCAGGAATATGAAAGTCTTGAAATAGTAGGTGAAGTAACAGCTGTGTGTGTGTGCATACAATGCAAAGAAATGCCAGGTGAAAAAACAGTTTATAGATATGCTGTTGTACAGTATTATTTATTGTACAAGAGTAAGATTTGTTCCAGGCACATGGAAAAGAAAGACAAGATGCATGACTGGATAATTAATTAGGCAGCAACCTAATTAAGGTAATTCTTATGGGAATGCCTTGCAATAATTTAGTATTTAGTGCAGTTCATGAGTCCTCTCTTAATAATTCTTACAGGATGGAAAGCTCGATATCAGTTAATGGACAATACTCAGCTTCTATTTGGGACTGTGCTAAATTGCCCTTTTTCTGAGGTTTTTGGGTTGGTTTTGCTAGATGAGATAGCAAGGGATTACTGATTCATTCCCAAAATGCTCTTGAGGGTGTTTTGCCTTAAGTAATTTTTCCACTTCTCCATTTTCAGAGAACTATGTGGCTAGATGATCTATGAAATAATAATACTTATTAGACTAAGTCTTAAAGTCCAAAATTCATATCTGACTTAAATCTGAAAATGCTAATACCTACTTACTTAACACTGACCCTAAACAGGTATAATTGGAAAATTTACCTCTCATCTGTGACTAATATTATTATGAAGTGAAATGTTTCATTTTATGTACAATATTTCTTGTTATTTCCTGGACACATATTTACTGATGACATAATATCAAATACTTGCCATGTCCTAGTCAGTATTATCTACCAAAGAATTTAGAAGGACTCTATAGCTGAGTGGAAAATGTCTATTTGCTCTAAACTTCTGGTCCTCTTCATAAGGAGCTTGAAAAATCAAATTCTTGAAGATCTCAAATTGTCTCTACTCTTCCGTTGCTTCCAATCTCCCAAACAATTTCAAAATACATTTTTGCAGCATGCAACATCAGTCCAATGATGTTCTAAGCAGAACTGGAAATAAATATTTACCCTTACTTCCCACTTCTTTTCCTTTGTATTTTAACCTTCTGCTCACAAGCAGAACTGCTGTAACATCTGAGGTGCAGGAATGTTCTGAAGGGAATTGGATGTCTACCTGAAGAACAGTTACTTAACAGTTGTAGGTGAATTGGTCAAAAATGGCACTTAGAAGATATATTTTCTACACTGAACAGATTTTGTGTAACTCTAGGACACAGGAACAGCTGCAGCCTTCTTTATGGGGAGAAATGTACATCTTAATTCAGCACTCAAAACATCAACTCAGATTTTTTGTGATACCTTTTGGATATACTTTAATAAGACAGACTCAGACTTCTTTGGGATGAGAAGAAATTTAGAATTAGACTATCAAACCACCAGAGTCCATTGAAGTTCTGAGTAATGAGTAGAATTCTCTAAGTCTTGGAGAGTTAACACTAAGTAGATCAAAGCCTAAAGAAATTCTTCAGAAGGTGGAATTTATTAAAAACAAACAAAGTCCCTGACTGAATATATTGCTTATGAAATGTTCTAGTTTGACAGCCCCAGAGACCAGAGTCATCTCTATTCATCCAAATAAAAGGTACTGTGTAAGTAACATCACAGTAGCTGTCCTGTATTTCTAAAGTAGTGTGAAAGAAAGGATGGATGAATGCCTGGGAGGAACCACGAAGATAAAATGCCCCTAAAATTGGAAAAGCTAAGTGGGTGTGTGTAGGGGACTAATTCTAATATAGAAACCCAATGCAGAGCAGTGTCTGGAAAAGAAAACAACAAAAAACCATGAAAGATTGCAGAAAGAGACTTACAATGAGTTCAGATTTCTAGGAAGTCGAAGTTCTGTTGTCTGACTTTGCTGAGGTAATTCTGCTGAGTGTAGAGGACAGCTTTAGACACTACAGTTCTGGCTTAAATGGTGTAAGTGTCTTTCATCCCAAGTTGGAGTCCAAGTGCAGTGAAGGAAAAAGGCAAACTTAAATTCATAGTCTAAGAATTGCTTCTAGATTCCTCTGTATCTACAGTATGTTTATGCTAACTGCTGAATAGTTTTCACTGGAGCAGTAAAGCAGACCACTCAATTTCAAATTTATAAGAATATTATATAGGATATAAAAATGTAAGCTGAAGGGTTAAGGTAAGAAAACCCTTTATTTGTCACGTAACATATATATTAGTTTTCATTGATGAAACTCACTAAACAAGTAGCAATGCAGTGTTTTCTAATAACAGCATCCGCTTTTATTTCTTGCTCTTCTTTCTGTTAGCAGCATATTTATGACAGTCTCCTTTATAGGCTGCAAGCTTTCAGGGGTTACATTTCCAGGAGATTCAAAAGCTGAAATGTTCTTTATAGCAAAATGATTAAGAGAAAAAGGAAAGAATTTGGATAGCTTTGTTCTCTATAGGCAACATGGCACAAAAAATCCCTCAATGTGGATAAAATGAAAGTAGTAGTAATGCATATGGTAATGTCTGCAGCAAAGTATGCTAATGTCATCTGGTTTTGCATACTATCCAAACAAAGAACTAGAAGGAAAAAAAACCCAGACTATTGGAGCATGTTGTATCAGTGCCTCCAAAGTGTTTTACAATTAATTTTCTTCCCTTTCTTCGATTTTAGTGGTATATAAACAAAATAGAATAGGTTAATCTTATGGCAGGATGGAAATACTTTACTAGCAAGTCTTGTCTATTATGGTTCACTTTGACCACAGAAACAGATGTATAAAAATTACTGTAGTTCCTACCATTATGGGAATAGGTTGAGATAATACAGGCTGCTGCAATACTAGGGGAACTGTAGCAGATTTCATTTTACTATCCCTTCATAAGCACTGTTTTTAATTACTTGGATGACATTCTTCCTGCAATGAGAAGGAGATTTTGTACCATATCAATGAAGTTACATGAGCAAAACATTTGGCCCGGAACTAGAGAACACTTCCCTAACTACTTAAGCACAGGCACTTTGAGAGGAGGAAAAGGAAGCCATTATTTAAAAACAGGCTTCCCATTATTGTACGACAGAAAGTGATTAATGAATTGAATGAATAATATGGGAGCTGTAACCAGCTGCTTTTTTCATATCTTACTAAGAAATACCAACAAATGCAGCAAAAAATTATTCTAAGTCCCTTTCCTTCCAGTTCCCAGTGTCCTGCCCAGGGTTAGTAGCTGACAAAGTGCTACTTGCCAAAAGGTAATGTTAGCCAGTATTGTATTGGCCCTAAAGAGCAAGCATCATTTTAGCTAATAAGGTTATAATGACTCTTCCTGCCATTAGAGTTCACAGTTGGCAGAAGACCTACAGCAGGTGGAATGAGACTTCTTTCTAACAAGCTATCATCGTGTACTTGTGTTGTGTCAATAAGAAAACTGCTGTCCCATATTCCTTACTTTACAGATTTTTCTTCACTTGTATGCCTTTCCTTCAAGTTAAGCATTTTTACTGTTGACATTTGTTTAAGCAGTTTAGAGCTGTCCTGGGAATATATCCCAACTGTCAGAATTCAAGTACTGCTGGGAGAGAGATGGAGAAAAATCTTTCTGTAAAAAGATCTAAAAGAAAACAAAACTTAAAAAATCCATATAAAATCCTCTTTTTAAAGACAGAATGAGGATGATAAAATGAAGATGGTGGGCAAGAAATATTGGTATTATTGGCAGATTTCCACTGAAAAAAATGGAGCTATCTTAATTTCTGCTTGGTTAGGATTTGGACCAATATCTCTGGTAAGAAAATTCTTAGCAGTATGCACTGTTATTTTGCAGCAAGTGTCTGATTCAATTTTAGTTCAAAATGGAAATTATTTGGCTGGCACAGAGGCTGTATTATCAAATTCAAGTCAACAGATCACGTCTGATGTTACTGATATTTATTCAAGAGCCTTGCAACACCAGTGTTTTTTCTTCCTTGACCCCTCGCTATTCCTTAAAGTCCAGAGGGAATTTTGCTTTAACATCTAAAGAGTTTTTTTAAACATACTTCACACATTTTCCACTACCTCTTTGTTCAGATGTTGAAACACCAAACACAAGATTGTTGTCATTTTGACAACCACATTACATTCTCAGATACACATGAATTCCTACTGCAGAGGTGAACAGGCAAGCAGTTATTCTGTGACAACAGTACAGATAAAAGGAGACAAACAGAATGTCTTTACGTCTGTATTTGCCTGTGTACCATACATATGTGCTAGTGATCTGTGGTAAGTTGTGAAGAGAGCCTGTTAGGCTGGGCCCTTAGTATCCTAAGTACCTATTTTATCTATTTTTTTTTCTTTTTTTTTTCTTTTATCTTGTTTCTGCATATAGGAAGACTGGGAAAGGGCATCCATTTACTTAACAATCAAAATTTATAAAAACATGGATTTTTTTTTTGTAGCACCCATCCTTCCATTATTTTTTCCATCCCTATAGCTAGCGCAATGATTTAAGTTTTGTCAAAGCTCTTTTCCGTTCAATACTGCTTTCATAACTTAGGAAACAAACAAACAAATATTGAAGTATTTGTTATAGTGTTGATTATATTTTTAAAAAAATAAATAAAAGTAAAGAGATTTCTAGCAAGCTGTTTCACATAGAAAATAAAAATGGAGGTTTTTTTAAACATTAGCATTTCTCTGGTCTACAGCTTTTTGTTTGTTTACTGAATCTTCCCTGCCTTTCAATCTTTTTACCAGAAATTTTTTTTTTAATTCTTTTCTCTGTCTTTTCCCTAGCTACTGCTGCTGATAATAAAATTATAATTTTCTTATGTATCCTTATTTAACTTGCACCCAGTTAATTTTATTGCTACTGCTAATGTGATTGTGATAATGACAGGAATCAAAACTGAGTGAAAATATTATAATAGAAAGGAAAGGCAGAAGAAAATAGGTCTCCTACACTAATTCCCACATCAAGATAGTCAATATTTTTGCAGTTTTTATATAAATGTCTTCTCTTATTGTATTATCACTTTTGATTATTCTGACAAGAAATTAGGAACTATATTTCTATATGTAAATCATTATTTCCTTACATACCAAGCAGCTGAACAAATAAATATAATTAAGTAACCTTGAAATCAGTGTAATTAACTACCTCTTTGGAAAATAGCCTTGGGTTGTTTTCCTTTGGAACAGTTACAGAAACACAAGGTGAAGAGCTCATCCCTCACTCCTAAGGTTGCATTTTTCCATTCACTGTTATCCCATTGAACATCTGGATAAAGGTGAAGCTTAAGGAGGTGACAAGGAAGGTGACTTTTACTGCACAAACTGATGATAGTGCTCTCTTTAGTCAGATTAATGGCTTGAATCACTGGCTTGGAGTTGTTCTTCTGTACCTAGAAATGCCAGTAATTTCTAATGTATTTTTGTCTACAACTTTTGCTACAAAATGAAAACAATTGAGATAACTGAGCCTTTTGGGCTTGCAAACCAGATTAAGGGTAAAGATGCCAAACCAGATGTGGCTTCAGCAAAATTCATTTAAAAATCAATTCCCCATAGGAAATATTTTTAAATAAAAAAAATTAGATCTCACATTTACAGTTGTGACTTTAAAGATGCATTGCACAGGCACAGTTTAGCAATGTTTTTTCACCATATATCTCCCCCTTCTCACAAAATGTAGTAAGATACAAAAGAATCAAAGGAGACTCCACAATCTCTATGGGCAACCTGTGCCAGTGCACAGGCACCCTCATAGTAAAAACATATCTCCTGTTGCTCAGACCAAACTATGCCTGTTGCCTCTTGCCCTGTCACTTGGCACCACTGAAAAAAAGCCTGGCTCCATCTTTTTTACACCCTACAAGCAGGTATTTCTATGCATTCATGATATCTCCCCTGAGCATACTATAAGCTAAACAGTCACAGCTGTCTCAGCCTCTCTTCATACAAGAGATACTTTAGGCCCTTCACCATCTTTGTGGCCTTTTGTTGGACTCTCTCCAGTATGTCCATGTATTTCTTGTACTGAGGAGTCCAGAACTCAACATAGTACTCCATATATCTAGTGCTAAGTAATAGGGCAGGATCACCTCCCTCGACTTGCTAGCAACACTCCTCCTTATGTCACCCAGGATACCATTCTCCTTTTTTGCTACACATTGCTGTCTTATGTTCAACTTGGTGTCTACCAGAATCCCTAGATTCTATTCTACCAACTTCTTTTTCAGCCACTTGCCCCCCACTGTGTATTTACTGCATGGGGTTGTTATCCCCAGGTGCAGGACTTGGCACTTCCTTTGTTGAACTTCATAACTTTCCTGTCAGCCCATTTTCTCCAGCCTGTTGAGGTCCATCTTGATGGCAGCACAACTTTCTGGTGTATCAGCCACTCATCCCAGTTTTGTGTTAGGAAATTTGCTGCACGTGCACTCTGACTCATCCATTAATGAAGATGAAGATATTGAACAAGACTGGACCTAGTACTGACCTCTAGGGTACACTGCTAGTTACTCGTCTCCAAGTAGATTTCATGCCTCTTACAAATGCCATTGATGGTTATGATCCATCAGCCTCTGGGTCATGGACTTCTCTGTAGTGCAGAGGTAGAATTTTGATTTAGTTTTCTATTTTTCCTACATTTTTTAAACCTATTTAAATTTTTGTAGGAATACTTTAGGCCATAGACATCTATGGTCAGGCACTCTTAAAGCCTCTTATTAATTAATTTTGCAAGGATTAATTAAATAATAACTAAATTAGAAAAGAAAAAATTGGAAGTATATACACTAAGGCTTGCCTCAAAAACCTGTGTCCCAGGTCCCAGCTGGAAGGGTGGGATTTGTTGTTCATTTGTTTTGTCAAAAAGTTTTTCAGCAAGTAAACCTTTCATTGAAGGCTGTAGTCTAAGGTGTAATTCCAGCTCTGCTGTTCTCTTGAGATAAAAGCAGTTTTGGAAATTCTGAAAAGCCCATATAATGTACCCAAAATGAATCATTGTAGGTCAAGACTATGGAAGATAGATCATGACTATCTGTCAAATTACCTAGGTTTTTATTTCATTCTTGATTCAGATTGGTATGATTATGAATACGTGGTATTTAGGAATTTGTATAGTGTTGTCACATATTTTAGCGTTGCTAGAGGTTTTATCCAATTGGGTCTTGAAAAACTTTCAAGGTTGTAAATTGTACAATCTCTGAGTTGCCCAACCTGAACCTATAGTGACTGTCCTTGTGATATTTTTTTTTTCTTATATCTAGTCAGAATCTCTTGTTTCTTTTTATACTCTTTTCCACCTATCATGTTCCACTATGACGAACCTGGTTCCACTTTTCTGGTAATGTCTTGCAAGGTACCGACAGCTTCCCCACTGAGCCTTTAAAATAAAGAAAATCTCAACTGTAGTAAATTATGTTTAACTTTTGCCCCCTAGGCAGAATCAGTAGCATGGATTCATTTCATAGGCTCATTAAAAAGACTGGGGAGATGTGTTACTATTATTCACCTTAGGATTCAATGAAATTTATGATAATGAAAAAAAATACCTCACCAGTTTTCAGTGCGTGTCCATGTCACAAGTGAGATAACTGAGGAAAAGCAGCGTGTGTGCTCCAGTCTCTACTCTCCAAAATCCTAAAAGTGTAAACAGCTGAAATAAACATAACTGGCAGTGAACACAGATGAAAAAGTGGTTTCTAGCTTAGTAAAAAAAAAAAAAAAAAAATCATAAAATGGCATGTTCTATAAAGACAGCTATTAGTCTGGAGTCAGCTTATGGAAAACTGGAATAGTACATAAGTGTATATAAGATGAGAAATCAAATGAAAATACGTACATTGATAAACTATGAGGAAAATTATGGATTTTGACAGATCTGAGTTACTGTGAGAATGACTGACTGGAATAAGAATTACTGAATACATAAACAGGCTTCTGTGTGTGTCAGTCTCAGATTTTCTGTTATTTTATTCTACTGCACAGAGTATCTTGAATGACCAAAATGATCTGAAGCAACCTTAAAGACCTGTTTAGGAAACAGCTTACAAGCTGGAGTGAAGTCTATATTGAGCAAACTTGGAATGCTTTGGAGGTTTGATTTAGATAAACATACAAAGCATGAATATTTATTTGAACCTATTTAACTTCTTGTAGCTTGTTCTTGTTCTGGATCCAAATGACTCTTCCAAGGGTATATTAGATGTATGGTTGTAATAAAAAAGAAAATATTAACAGCTTTTAAAGTGTTTGAGCTTGAGCTGAGAGAAATTGGTTTTCTTTTGCCAGTAAAATCTTCTTCTGTATCTGTAAAATACTGATGTTGTGTCATGAAGATGAGACCCATACAGTAGTGAAAGTGTAAGGGTAGTTCCACAGGGTATAAATAACGTGGACTCAAGGTCACTGTGTTATTTTTCATAGGCTAGGAAAATTGCTAATTAACCATGGAGTGAATTCATAATGAAATATTATATTCCTTAAAACCAATTTTTGAACAGAAATATACGTGAAAAGAAATATTGGAAAAGTTTTAAAAGGAATTCTTCCAGGTATTCTCTGATAGGAACGAGCCCTGAAGATTCAAAGACAACCAGTGTACAGAATTAACTGAAGATAAGACTTTATGTGAGCACTAGGCTATTTCTGTATGTTATGTTGAACATCAGTTGTGGTAAAGGCTTAGAAACTATTTTAAGAGATCAAGTGAGAAAATGCTTTGAAGGACTCAGCTTGATTATGAACAGAATATATAGTTTTAGGAAAAAAAGAAATTTACTCTTTGCTGGCTTTTTTGTTAAGAAAACCACTAATGCTTCTGAGTTGGAGAGAGAAAATTGAAACTGTACAGTTGGAAATCTTTTGGCAGTATTTTCTTTGCAGGTGTAGAAGTTTTATACAAATAAATACCAGAAAAAAAGTTGATTAGGCTAAAGGACAATTACAAAAAAAAAAAAAGACTCCTGATACATTTTAGGCCAGCAGTATGAGAGCTTCCCAAAATTTTTTTTGCCAGTACAGTCACTTATGAACATTACAGGACTCCAAAACTAGCTCAAACTCATCAGGACCAAATAGAGGCAAAAGGAGTAGACACAAGATGTTGAGGTCAGGAAATGAGACCTTTGATCTCATTCCATCATTTGTAGAATGAGTAGACAGAGATTTACTTGAAAGTGTTATCAGAAAATTGTACTGAGTCTTTTAAACTTTCTTATTTTCAGAACTGTCAGTAGTTCTTAGCATGTGTTTGATATTCAGCAGTCACCTTTCAAGCTCACTGACTGAAGAGATGTCATGTTGTATTATTTCTGTTTCCTGAGTAGATGAGCAAGTCAGCAATGTTTTTGTGGCGCTGCCCAGTTCTGCTTCTACAACTGTTGGACCAAATGAACAGAAATTAACTTTATGCCAAACAGCCTTTTTCTTTCCCACTTGCTTGTGAAGAGTATAGGATAGAGTGATCATATGAAATCTCATAGTGTTCAGACCATGCTGCAGAGCTCCAGGAATTATTGAAACTGAACTTTGATTTTCAAAAAAATTATCCAAAGTTGAGAACAACATTTGTGATGTATTTTCCTCATTTTTCTTATTATGTCTGGTGCTTACAAACTCATGCATAAAATCCAGAAATTGACAATGGTCTCCATCGTTCTGTTGTAAATTATCATAGGAAACAAGAAAAAAAGAGAAACAGAGAAGCAAAGCATCAAAACTAGCACAAAAATGTAAACTTCTAGAGGCAGAAGTTTCAGATCACATCTGCTCTGTGCTAAAATAACAGTCCAAAATAATGCAGAAATGTACTATACAGGCTACAGCCTTCCAAAAGTGTCTTAATTTAATGTTAGAATAACAGAATTGTTAGCGAAAGCAGCTGTATCCCTTGTTCATTTTTCATCTTAGTAAATTCTGTGCTATGCATATCTAAATCATGCATCGTCTGGTTTTGTTCACAAAATGGAATTTAAAAGTGGTTATTGCCCCCTAGATGGTGTTCACACCAGCTGACACATTTTCAAGGAAATCTTTTAACTTAAAATGTCCATCTCACAGTGAAGTAAAATTGGAAGAATACCTATGTGAAGATGGAGTTGTTTCTTTTCCAAACAAAAAAACCCAGAACAATCACAGGTCATACAGAATGGTGAAGGTCGTCATCGTGGCTAGGCTTTGCAAATGAAGATCCAGGGAGGGCTCCACCCACGCTCCTCATCAGCGCCTTTTCCAAGCGCGCTGATAAAAAGAGGATAGCAGATAGCACCCTCGAGCCTGTGCTATGGATTTTTTTTAGGTGAGACACAGCATGCACAGAGCTGGACCCACCCTTTAGTCCTAAGGTTCATCTGCCAGGGCCTAGCAAGCTTGGACACTGGCAGTGAAGTCCTTAGGACGTAGGTTTTATTAGAGTGTCCTTCTCTTAGATGGAAGGCCTTACAGGGCTAAACGAGCTCCGTCTCCCCGGATTTGGAATTAGAGTTGTCCCTCTCCTAGGATGACTGCCAGAAGGCTAATGAGCACATCCTACCCATCCAAGGATTATAGGAACATGGGTATCACTCCCCACACTTTCCCGTGGGCAATGAGTTTAATGCTCCCTCTGCTGTTGGCACAGTTATCGCACCAGGGGCCACAGGAGACCCCAAGTGATTTTCAGACTGTGCCTGAGAATGGTGAAAGTATCAAAGGAGGAAATCCACATCCTCTTTTCTCTTCTGAATTACAAACAGCAGAGACATAAGTCAGCATATGTTTTATATGAAGTGAGAATTCTGACTTTATGGCTATTGGCTATCCAAATCTCTATTTACTTCTAACACTAGTGAGTTTATGAATACTACTGTGGGTTTTTTTCATATTTTTTCCCATGAATTAGTAAAATATTCAACTTTCAGAAACAAACGGGTTTTTTGTGAAAACACAATTCTGTCCTTGCCAGTTCTAAGCATGCTAACATCATATCATTACAATAATTACTAGCTTAAGAAAAAAGGCCTCCAGGAGAGACAAGTGGTTCAAATTTAATATATTATTAAAACAGTTTCTGAGTATATCACTATTAGTTTGCAAAAAACCGACAGTAAATCTTGCCTTTCTCCAACATTTCACAAGAGTGATCTCATGAGAGAGAGAGAGGCTGCTGCTGACATGCTTTAATCTAGGCAAAAGGAAGGCTAACCGAATCCTGGGCATCAGAACAATCAGAAGAAGTGTGGCTAGTAGATCAAGGGAGGTGATTCTGGCCCTCTACTCTGCTTTGGTGAGTCCCCACCTGGAGTACTGTGTCCGGCTCTGGAGTCCTAGTCCTCGGTATAAGAAGGATGTGAACCTGTTGGAGTGGGTGCAAAGGAGGGCCACAAAAATGATCAGAGAGATGGAACACATCTGCTATGAGGGAAAGTTGAGGGCCTTGGGGTTTTTCAGCCTGGAGAAGAGAAGGGTCCAGGGCTCATTAGCCTTCTGGCAGTCATACTAGGAGAAGGACAACTCTGATTCCAAACCCGGGCAGATGGAGCTCGTTTAGCCTTGTAGGCCTTCCATCTAAGAGAAGGACACTCTAATAAAACCTATGTCCTAAGGACTTCGCTGCCAGCATCCAAGCTTGCTAGGCCTTGGCAGATGAACCTTAGGACTAAAGGGTGGGTTCAGCTCTGTGAATGCTGTGTCTCACCTAAAAAAAAAAATCCATTGTGCAGGCTCGAAGGTGCTATCTGCTATCCTCTTTTTATCAGCGTGCTTGTAAAAGGCGCTGATGAGGAGCGTGGGTGGAGCCCTCCCTGGATCTTCATTTGCAAAGCCTAGCCATACATACTGTGATAGGACAAGAAGGGGCAATTTAGACTGGGTATAAGAAACTTTTCACCATGAGGGCAGTGAGGCACTAGAACAGAGACATGGTGGATGCCCCAAATCTGGAAACATTCAGGGTCAGGTTGGGCAGGGCTTTGAACAACCTGATCTAGTTACAGGTATAACTGCTTGTACCAGGGGGGTTGGACTAGATGACCTGTAAAGGTCCTTTCCAACTCTAACCTTTCTATGATACCATCATTTTGGAACAGAATGAATACTCTTTCAGAAAATAACATTATATAACATTAATAATTATTCTCTGTTTTTTTATATTTTTAGGTGCTATACTTTAAGTTACTGACAGTGAACTCCTGCAAAGGATGTGTTTACTTGTCTTTATAGTGATGTTTAGTATACTCTCTGTATGACAAAGGAAACACTGACATGAAAACAACCACTACATATCCCTTTTCAAATGCGGTGTTCATATTTAGAAGTAGATGTGCACATTTCACATTTAATGAATGATCTGTTTGGTATTTTTAATGACAAATAGAGCTCTGTGTGGTCTGCTGTTTTCCAGGCAGAGCATTTATCCCTGTCAGCAATACTGTGAATTTCTGCACATCAGCTAGACAGAACTGAACTCAATCTTTTATCTGCCTTGGGAAACATCCAAGATGTTTCCGATTTTCTTCTGAAATGCAGCTGACAAGGAGGTAGTGAATCTTAAATTAACACAGATGCATCAAGGCATGTGATAGCACTCTGACCTTATGTCTCTCTTCTGTTGTATACACCTGGTCACACAACCTTGCCTTATATTTTCTTTATAGCATGACACAGCCAGCCATGAAGAAAGTTTGTGTGTTTGTGTGTGAGACAGGAAAATCCTGCTGGTCTAATAGCCAGGGTTGGACGCCAAACTCTATTGACACGAAGCTGTTCAGAAGAACCTTTTTCATTGCTTCCCATAATGGTCTGGCTTGTATTTCATTTTGCATAAAAGATAGACATTTATTGTTGTCTCATATGCTTTTGAATAAAATATGTTAATATATCTTTATTTAATTTTTTTGTAAAAAAAAAAGCAGGTGATTTATGCCTTGAAATATGTTCTCATAAATATACAAACCCACTTTTAATAACTTCTGCTTCTGTTTGCATAAATGCATATTCCATATATTCTCTATAACAGGCCTAGTTGTAAGCCTGGCGTATATAGATACCAGACTGCAGCTGAAATCTTGCACTTTCCATTGGGTTTCCTGTGAACAGCTGAATGCTGTGAGTGGTGTGACCCACTGTCACACTAGGAGTTCCATGATGGGAAAGAGACTTAAAGAAAGAACATACAATAAAATTTCTGATAGAAATTGTTAAATCTAAGACTGGATCCTTGCGAAGTAATCATACTTTATGGATCCTTCTAAGAACAGCAGAAAGAATCTAAGTTTGTAGGATCTCTTTTTCCATGAATTACCAACATTGGAAGTTAGAAGCTAGAGAAACTCAGTTTCATTCAAGTTTCAATTCAACCTCAGTTCAGTTTGTTCAACTTTTAGAACAGATTCTGTTCACAAACTTTTCAATTAATATATTGTAATACTAAAGAGGCAGTAGAAAGGTGGAAAGATGACTATATCATTGCTTTGAGAGAAAGGTTCTTAACTACTGTTCTTAAATTGTGGGCTATTGGTTTCTCTCCTGAGTAATATAACAAGATTCCTTTTTACCTTTCATCACAAATTCTAATATTTTCTTTCCTGACCTATAAGTAGTACAAGGAAAGAACAAATACAACAAAAAAAGAAGCAATTAATCACTTGGATCCTGAAATCTTACACAGCAGCATCAATTCTTGGCTTATCACCTTTCATTGGATGGGAATTAAAAAAAACCCATACAGGTTGCTATGAGAAAATGGGATAAGAAAAATGAAGGTGGTGTGGGTAGTAGTAGTTTGTCTTTTCATTCTTGGCTGCAGGTATTTAGTATTCTGCCCATACTTCCAGTCTTTTATCCTGCCTGCCTCCTGTTTCTTCTTTTCTGGCATTCAGCCTTACTTTGGCTGAGCTGATAAGAGGCAGCTGGCATAAAAGCTCATTTGCATCTTTCTCCACCTCTGCAGTAGCTCAGTGTGGTAGGTAACAGCTATGGTGGTAGGAAAACTTGGGATGAACTGAGATCCTAGAGGAGAAGCAAAGAAGGAGAGAGCAAGTAATTAGATGGAAAATAAAGTCTGCATGTACTGAAGAGATCAATGTTTGTGAAAATACAGGGTGGGGACAACAACTCTGCTTGAAACCTGCGGAGGAAAGTTTCTCTCCAAATACCTTTCAAAGAATGGGAGACTAGCTGTGGTGAAGGTGATTTATTTGGAAAGGATTCTTTTTAGGGGGTCTACTTAGATTTTTAATCTTAATTAGTATTCATGAAAGTGACAATAAAATGATGCTCTTTTCAGTTTACATTTGTATTTAACACATAAATAGTAAATCTACTCAGTAAAACTACAAAATATATACAAAATGAGTGAGGAAAATGGAACATCTTGACATGGATAGCAATTTGCAGTATTTTCTAATCAGCAGTCCAGTATATTTCTTTTCATTTCTTTTTTTGTTGGCTTTTAAATGAAGAAAAATATTTTAATATGACCACATCAATGCTTTCTCTATCGTTGAATCTATGGTTTGCCCCTTGCTGTACACTGTATAAAGAAGTCCATCAATGGAGGTTATTTCAACTCTTCAATGTGTGGAACATGCTAAACAGTGTGAACTACAGAAGTGAATGTTTCAGTAACAAATAAAATACAGCCATATTTCTTAATGTCTTTTTCCTGGATTGTTAATAGGAAGATTTGAATACCAAGTGCCTATACTGGAATATTTATTGCTAAATCATTGCATGAGTTAGAAATATTTCTGACTCCCAGCTCATTGCTAGTGCCCTTCGTTTTGACTAGTGATGTTTGTTTTGGGGATAAATGTCAGAAAAGTATTTAAACAGATACTGAAATTGATCCCTTTAATGTGATGAATAATTACTGTTATACTTAGCACGTTAAAATAGTGCAAGGACATAAGAAATGGTCTTCTGGATCAGATCAAATGGTCCACTAAGTTCAGTGACAGTAAGACATAATGTTTAGGGAAGGCACACAGATCTGGACAATATTTAATACCCATTTTCCTCATACTTCTCCACAGTCATAGGATTAATGATCCGAACTACTTACCTCAGCATCTAGTTTGCAAGCCTATCATTTGTGAATTTGCCTAATCCCTTTTTGAAGCAGCTGATACCATCTACCTCCACAATCTCCTGTAGAAAGAGATTTTCGAAAATTTCTGCCCACTGTGCAAAGACTATATATTGTTTCACCTGTTTTAAAATGATCTTTTGTTGTCTGCATGGGTTTTGCCTACTTCTAGGGTTAGAAAATCGGGTGACTAACAGTTCCATGTTCACCTTACCCACTCCATTAGTGAATTTGAAATCGTGATGTCACCTCATTCTTCTCTGTAAACTGAAGTTTACACAGTTGTTTTTATGTCTCTGTTAAAGGAAGTGAGATGCCCTTAATCATGTCAGTTGCCCTCTTTGTGCTTTTTCTATCTCCAGGATATCATTTTGGAACTACAGAGAGCAACATTACGTGTACAACTACAAAAAACAAACAAACAAGTAAATCTTTCCAGAGAAATGTACTCATGTGTCTACCTGTCTCAGGAGAGGAAAGAAAAAAAAGATATTTAATAGTCACTGTACTTAAAGCTGAAATTTGACAGCACTGACTGGGATTTAAGGAAGAGAACATAGTAGAACAGAAACCAAGATTTTAATTTTCCATAAAACCTGTACAAAGTATGGTTATGTAGTTATTTCAATTGCACATAAGGATTCTTTTCCATGGGTAGGCAATATATGATTACTTGCGCAAGAAGCAAAGCTGCAGGCTTTGTGATTGATCTGAATACTCTCCTGTTCTTGTGTCTGATAACTACCAGTTATTTTGCTGCAGAAAATTTTGGGATCAGACACTATAACACAGAGACAGAAAGTTTTATCTTGCACTTTACTGTAGAGTAGTAGTTCAGCAAGAGTGTAAATTGCCAGATATCAGGAAAGGTTTTTAGAGTTAAGAAAGACTATTCTTCTCAGATGCAGAGATGAGTGTTTCTGAGGCTCCAATATCTCCAAGTGCTAAGAATCAGAAAAGGCTCATATACTACTCAAAGTAATAGTTGCTGGTGTAGAACTGTCATTAGGAAGGCAGTGACTTTCTTGCCCACCTGCAAAGCATAACAAGTAATTTTTCTGGTAATTCTAATTAGTAAATTTCTAAGATGAATAAAATATGGTGTGTTCACATAACCACATGTGATTTTAATTGTGCAGTCAGTGTGAGCCTGAAGCAAATTATTGCACTCATTATTGTGTGTTTTAATTTTGTCAAAAAACCCCACAAAACTAAAAGAAACCACAAAAAAACCCCAACCCTTTCCCAAGGTCTGACTTTCTGTGTGATCCAAGACTGAATGAAGGAAGGAAAAAGAGAGGTTTCTGAGGCATTCAGAAGGTTTTGCTTTTATTTTTTCTTGTAAAAGCATGACATTTTTCAGTATTTTGAAAAGCATGCTCCCTACATGCGACCTATTCTCTGGAATTCATTATTCATCTGAAAATCTTAAGGATTGGGCAGCTCGTTCATGACTGAAATAGCAAAAGGAGGGCCAGGAAAAATCTTGATTCCATATTGGATGAAGGAGGGAATATAGTAACAGAAGACAAGGAAAAGGCTGAGGTATTGAACACCTTCTTTGCCTCAGTCTTTAACAAAAAGACTGACTATCTTCAGGACAGCTGGACTCCTGAGTTGGTAGATAGGGATGGGGAACAGAATATCCCTCCTGTAA
This sequence comes from Bucco capensis, assembly GCA_013396975.1. Classification (NCBI taxonomy): domain Eukaryota; kingdom Metazoa; phylum Chordata; class Aves; order Piciformes; family Bucconidae; genus Bucco; species Bucco capensis. The sequence continues at coordinate 158,907 of VWZO01011727.1, read as the reverse complement.
ACCAGGAGGAAGTAGAGACCTGCTACACCACTTAAATCCTAACAAGTCTATGGGTCCGGATGGGATTCATTCTAAGGTGCTTAAGGAGCTGGTGCAAGAGCTGGCTAAGCTGTTCTCCATCATTTATCACCAGTCCTGGGTAACTGGGGAGGTCCCAGATGACTGGAAGCTGGCCAATGTGACGCCCATCTACAAGAAGGGCCGGAGGGAGGATCCAGAAAACTATAGACCTGTCAGCCTGACTTCAGTACCTGGCAGGATTACAGAGCAGGTCGTCTAAGTACAATCAAGCAGCATGTACGAGACAACCAGGGGATCAGGCCTAGCCAACATGGGTTTATGAAAGGAAGGTCCTGCCTAACCAACTTAATCTCATTCTATGACTGGATGACCCGCCTCGTAGATCAGTGGAAGGCTGTGGATGTGATCTACCTAGGCTTCAGCAAAGCCTTTGACACAGTCTCCTATACCATCCTACTGAAAAAGCTGGCAGCTCATGGCTTAGACAGGTACACCCTTTGCTGGGTTAAAAACTCACTGGATGACTGAGCACAGAGAGTGGTTGTGAATAGTGCCACATCCAGTTGGTGTCCAGTGACCAGTGGTGTCCCCCAGGGGTCAGTCCTGGGCCCAGTTCTATTCAACACCTTTATTGGTGACCTGGATGACCAAGTCTACCATCAGTAAATTTGCAGATGACACCAAGCTGGGAGGGTGTGTTGATATCCTGGAAGGCAAGAAGATGCTGCAGAGGGACCTGGACAGGCTGGGTCAATGGGCTGAGGCCAATGGCATGAGATTCAACAAAGCCAAGTGAGGGACCTGGGAGTACTGATTGACAACCGGCTGGACATGAGCCAGCAGTGTGCCCAGGTGGCATGTAAGGCTAATGGCATCTTGGCCTGTATCAAGAATAGTGTGGCCAGCAGGACTAGAGATGTAATTCTCCCCCTGTACTCTGCACTGGTGAGGCCTCACCTCGAGTACTGTGTGCAGTTTTGGGCCCCTCACTTCAAGAAAGATACTGAGGTGCTGGAGTGGGTCCAGAGGAGAGCAATGAAACTGATGAAGAGGCTGGAGGGAAAGTTGTATGAGGAGAGGCTTAGGGAGCTGAGGCTGTTCAGCCTGGAGAAGAGGAGACTCGGGGGGACCTTATCGCTCTCTACAACTACAGGGGTCAGGCTCTTCTCCCTGGCAACTAGTGACTAGGATGAGAGGGCGTGGCCTGAAGCTGTGCCAGGGGAGGTTTAGGCTAGACATTAGGAAGCACTTCCTCACGGAGAGGGTGATTAGGCACTGGAATAGGCTGCCCAGGGAGGTGGTGGAGTCGCCATCCCTGGAGGTGTTTAAGAAAAGATTGGACATGGCACTTAGTGGCATGGTTTGGCTGATGCTGTATGGTTGGGTCATAGGCTGGACTTGATGATTTTAGAGGTCTTTTCCAGCCTTGGTGATTCTGTGAGATTTTCAACAAGAGTTCTATGATTGCAATTCCCTGATGATATAACAATATGTAATGTGTTCCTTGAAACATACATCTAGCCTGTATGTTAACAGGTAAGTAGTGAGACTTCTGTAAGGTGAAGATGACATTTGCTATTGTTATGTGACAAGGACAGTTGTGTTCGGTTTGCTAAATGTGCTTTAGAGATTGGACTTCTGAGGCACATGTACAGATCTTTTGTTGCAGGTAATCTAGTATCTAGTGTGCTTAGACACTTTTTTTTGGCTTTTACATGAACTTAATATGCTACCTGACACGTATTTTGCCTAGTCTGAAACAGTATTGACACTTACTGTTTTAATATTCTTTTCACCTTCATCAGTATTAATTGGATAGGTCATGATTTTCTCCTGTACTGAAGAAAAGACGACATAAGGCCCTTTCTTCCTATTTTTTTGCCTTAGTTCTAGCAGAGGAAACATTTCTGAATCCCATTAGCAAGTTCTGAATTGCTGGTTCACCTCACAAAAGGCTAAAGTAAACTGCTTTCAAGACTAAGCAAATGTTAGTGATTTGCAGTTCCACTCTTGAAGTGGTCGGTTAGTTTTATGTGTTTAGTAGAACTGAAGTGGATAGGGAAAATAAAGAACTGCTCCAGAGATGTGATATCCTTCATGTAAAGATGTTCAAAACAATAAAAAAGGATTTTTTTTTCCCTTGGTAATTTGTAACACAGTAAAAGATGGGGATGACAGAAATGGAATGCACTCAGTTGTTCAGTGAGAGGTACAAAATATCTCTGCTAAAAGACAGACAAGGCTCACACATTTCATGTGCATCGACAACCTCATGACACAGGGTTTTGTTTTGGTTTTTTTTTCCCTTTAAACATACATTTTTCACAATTTTAACTTCTGTTTGGTGACCTATAACCTCACGTGTTTTCAAAAGCACTTCAATTTAAGAGCAGCAGTAACAGCAACAGGAATAGCAGAAGTAGCAGCAGCAGGGATTCTGCCTGTGTAGCTATGAGAAGTATTTCAGTAATGAAAGGGATAATTGTGGCTCCCTGCCTCTGCTGTAATTGAAAATCTAGTGCAGTGCCTTTTCCATTTAACTTTATTGCTTGAGTTCAAATCGTTGTACAGGAGGGAAAGCAAAACTAAAATAATGTCTCTAATGTTGCTTTCCTGTCCATTCACCAGTTTGAAACCTAGCATTAAAGTTAAAAGAAAGAGCTATTAGATATATTCAGTTATTGAGGAGGGAAAGAACTCCAATTATAAATTTCAGTAATGAAAAAGTATCGCCTGCAAAATATTTGCTTACTGCTTCAGTACCGCTACCAGGTTATTGTCAATGAGCTGGAAAACAAGAAACATGTTAACACAGTGTGCCAGGTAATTTATGCTGAATTACAATGGAAAACATTTTCACTGTGGTAATTGCAATAACATGTAAACAAAATGGCTAAGCTGTCCTATCCACTAACAAAGCACAACCTGAAATCTGCAAAGTTTGAAGTATTTTCACTTCCCATGCTCTTAATTGCCAATGAAGGTATGTAGTACATTGCACAGTGCTCTTCTTTGATAATGACTGTTCCAACGCAACATGATTTTCAGACTTTCTTAACTTTCTTCTGGTGATCTGATAAATGAGTTTCTACAATAGCATCCATATGAACAGAGACACAATAGGTTTAAGCATTCTAAATGCACCTGAAATATGCTCATGCATAATATGCTCATTATTTACAGTCACTCACAACACTGTGAAAAAAGAGCAATTCTGAAAATAGATACTAATTATGCATTTGAACAGTGTGTTTACTGTCTTACAAGAACTGTAGACGCACAACACCCAGTGTTCCACCCACTTTGACATGGCATCAGTTGGCATCTGTTTTCAGAGTAAAACCCATGTGGATATTCTGCAGTGATGAATCCATAAAGTCCAGTGTTGTCCTTATTAGTATGTACTTTGATGTATTTCGGGTAAAATTAATGGAGCTACTATGGTCTTACTTCTTCTAATTAGATGAAAAATTGGCTTTGTATTTAATGCATGGGAGTGGAGAGAGGTACTTGATATTTTGCAGCAGCAAGCAAAATAAGAAATGCAGGAAAAAAATCTTTAAGGCCATGAATAAAAGGAGCTATCAACAATCATATTCATTCTCTTTTGCCTTAATGAAAAAAGGCAAAGCCATGTTCATTATTTATGTTTGCATTCTTTATTAACTGCTTGATAAAGAAAACTATTTTTAATAGGTGGATTTTTCTAGGATATCTAAGGAGATGGAAACATTCATTCAGACTTGCCATTCTAAATCATTTATAGGTTTTTTGAGGAATCAATACATGTCTAGTTCATGTCCTGTGAAGAGTCAGTCATTCTAGTGTTAAAAAATGTCATGGGGACACAGATGAGAAGACAAAACTGCAGAACCAACTAAGGTCTCAGTGTGACATATGATGGATAAGAACTCTGATTTAGCTAAAACTGTGGGTATTTCATTATTATGTAGTCATTAGTTTAGTCAAAGCTAGAGGTGTATATTTGGAGTATAAACAGAACAGTGAAATGGGCAATATTAACAAATACTTGTGTGAGTTCAAACTGATCTGGATAATGTGAGTCCTTGCACAAAGCATTTATTTGTACTGGTTCTTCAGAGTACTTTTAAAATAGATGTACACATCCTATGTCCTGCAGTGCTGTTATTCTTCTGAATGGTTATCAGGTTTAAAAATCAACAATTGGACTATGCACTGAAATAAAATGACAGGAATAAGAAAAAAGTGAGGACATGAGATATTTGAACATAAACACAGTATAAGAAAATACTAAAAAGTAGATGTCCTTCAGTCTGGAGAAGAGAAGGCTCTGAGGAGATCTTATTGTGGCCTTCCAGTATCTGAAGGGTGCCTACAAGAGGGCTGGGGAGGGACTTTTTAGGATGTGAGGCAGCAATAGGACTAGGGGGAATGGATATAAGCTTGAGGAGGGTAGATTTAGGTTGGATATTAGGAGGAAGTTCTTCACCATGAGTGTGGTGAGACATTGGAATAAGTTGCCCAGAGAGGTGGTGGAAACCCCATCCCTGGAAGTTTTTAAGGCCAGGCTGGATGGGGCTCTGAGCAACCTGATCTAGTGGGGAAGTGTCGCTGCCCATACAGGGGGAGTTGCAACTAGATGATCTTTAAGGTCCCTTCCAACCCTGACAATTCTATGATTCTATGATTCCAGATGTGGACACATGAAAATTAACTATGATAGTAAACTACAAAGAAATACAAGTAACACCCCTGCAAAAGTTATACAGTGTTATTTTTTTCTAAACTTGTGGTGGAAAAGACACATATTTTATCTTTGGATGGCTGATGCATTACTGATATCTGTTTCAAAGGCACTTGTATTTAATAGACTTCCAAAAAAAAAAATGATAAAAATGAACTATTTTATTCCAAAACTTACAATTCAATAAATAGTCTAAAAGATCTGTGATAAGTATTTCAGAGTTCATCAACTGATTTAAATTACTTGAATAATCAAAGAATATTAAGTCAACATAATATATTTACCAGATTTTCAATAATCCAATGGGTCTGAGCATTTGGTCATGTTTAACACTTTAGTTACCTACTACTTACCCTGTAACAAAGTGTGACAGATTCTATTTTTCTCTGTTCACAGCTTTCTACAAATGGTTCCAGATAAATAATCCATTTCTGCTTGGATTATTCTTTGGTGTGGGTCAGTAACTTACATTCATGGGTCACTACTTAACATCAAAGGCAATGACCCCTGTCTTAGAGGAACTATTTCCTATCGTTACTCAGCAGAACACACAGAATTTCAAATTATTGGACAAATATGCACAGTTGACCCCTAGTCAAGACTTTTTGCTAATGGTGGTGAAAGAATCTGTGAGGGTGAAAAGACTGTAGTTGTAGTTGCATTTTATGTATACTTAGTCAACTCTACTAAGATAAGGAGGCTAGTGAAAAATAACATCAAAACTCTAACATATATTTCTGTCCTATATTTCTGTTGCCACCGATCATAAGAACGGGGTGAGACTTTTGACATATCTTGTAATTTCTACCCTAAACAATCTAGAAACCTAGTTAATTGAAATTCACAAGCAATTCTACTACTAAAAGATGTTATGATAATTTTTTTCAAGTTCTTTCTGGGCAGGTCAAAGAAAATAATTTCCATTGCCTTCAGAAGGTAAAGTCTTGCCTCTATTGTGCTGCATAGCAAGAATGTTTTCTGCAGTATCCTCAAAGACAGTCCAAAGTTTTCTGGCTTTATTTGTTGTTCTGGCTTCAGTGCAATAAACACAAGTGAAAAAGATTTCTGTTTTCTGCCCACTGTATTTTGTTCAGGTAAGATCTACAGATTTTCAGTGGCTTGTCCAATTGGATGACTAACTGGAAACTGTAAAATTGAAAATTGCTTACATTTTTCTTGAAAAAATTCCATTTTCCCAGATATTCCCATTTTCCATTAAATCTAAAAAAGTAATTAATTACGGTAAAATTAAAAATGGGGACCTGAAATATGGTTGTATACCAGCACAGATGAGCAAATAGTAGAAACAATTCCTGAGCATTCATTAGAACTTGAACTGTTGGGAAGCTTTAGCTTTCCTTCCACAGTGAAATGCTGAAGTGGAGTGTTAAGTCTCTACTGATATGGGAAACAATTTAAAACTCGAATCATTAATGGAAATACAGAATTATTGTTATTAAATAAGAAAGGAATTTCATAGTATAGACACTGATTGAAAAGGAAGCTTTGTATATGTGCTGAACACAGCGTTTTCATATCAAATTAGCTGATGAATTTGATGTTAAGCTAGCTGTAATGTGCATGATAATTCCCCTCCCCCCCAAAAAAGCAAAACAGAAGTTGTTTTGCCACCACCATAAGTATCATAGCTGTGTTTTAACTGCAAAGAATGTATATCGTAGGTTATTGTTATTATTGTTATTAATGTATATCCTGGGAATATTATGGGAATGTTGTGGGAAAAGTATATTAAAAGAAATGATGACATTTTACGCAATACAGACTGAAGTTTGAAGAAAATATGCTTAATATCAAGGAGAAGAAAAAAATTGTCTAGGACAAACTGGGGAGACTGGAATTGTATTTGGGATTGTGGCTGTGTATACAATCTGCACATGGGAACAAGACAGGACTGGACAGGCTAGGTTTATTCCAGTATGTGGGCTGAACTGCAGATTTGTTACTATTTGAGTTATCTTTTCCTATTCTATCACATCAACTTCTGGACATGCAGTTTCAGTCTTGGTGGGAATAGCACAATTAAAAGTTCACATAATTATAGGTATACTTCCTTTATTCTGCGAGGTGTAGAGGTCAGAAATGGTTGTTTTGCTGGTTGGCTACTTACAAAGTTGTGCTTTTCCTAATGGAACAGTTTTTAAAACAGAGATTGGTTCAGCTTCATCACGTACAGAAATGGATCAGTACATGTGATATTTTTCACAGCAGGATATTTTACGATTGTGTACTGTAAATTACTTTGCAAACTCATAGGTATAACAAACTGTAAAATGTTATGATTGAGGAATCAGAAATTCCATTAAAGAATATTGTGACCATAAAATACAACAATATTATATTTAGTGGGGAAAAAAATAAAAAAAAATTACTGGGAATTATAGCTTTGTAAATGATTTTATTTGTTCATAAGAAAATCACTCTTATAAATAAAAATTAATATTTCATCAGACAACTCACATATACCATAAATCATGAATAAAATAAAAATTTTATTTTCACAGAACTACACTAGCAGGAGCCTTTGTCTTTCCTGGTATAATTAAGCTTAACTTTAGGAATACTCTACCTTCTTTCAGTTTGTAAGGATTATGTGTTCAGCTATGTGAGATGATGGAGCACATGTTGGAATTATTGTACGGTGTTTGTCAGTAAGGAATAGCAGTCACAGGGATGGGTAATTCTGCCAAGTATTCTCTGATGTGATTAATCATTAACCCTTATTTCAGTTAGTGACTAATTTATGTTGTTAGAGATTTACTGCTCCTGTTTTGACATATGACAAAGTGATTCCAAACTATACTCTCTGAGTTACCTAACTGTGGCAAGGCTGGAGTAATTACAGTGTTGTGTAAGTGGAATTTCAAAGGAAGCTGTAAAGATAAACTGTGAGAAGTGCAAAGGGCTCTGGTTTTGGTCTGTGTATATATTGCTGCTGCCATACCTGAATATATCTGCAAAGAAACTGAGTGTAGAGGTTTAATGTATTTTATTTTGTTTAAATTCAATAGTTACTTTTGAAAATAGAATCATACATACCTTATCAATTTTTAAAAGTACAGACTATCAGGAACAATTATCTTTTAATTCAGACTGTTGTGTGGTAAAAATTGAAAGTAAAACCTAGGACAAGAGGTTGCTACACATACCTTTTAAAGTGGAGATTGGAACAGAATGTTGGTGTCAGATACAAGGAGAGAGATTTCCTCATCCTATCTATATCTTCAGCTTTTCCCATTACACTAATAAACAAATTTTGAAAGAGCTTCTGCACACTAAATATTAAACATCAGCTTCTGTGCTTTAATTACATTAAGAAAGTCTTTCAAACAATACACAATAGAGCAACTTGATCATATACTTACTTTTGTGTTGTACAATGTTGGCTTGTTCTTTGAATCACAGAGAGTATGGCATAATTTTCTATCTGTCTTGGTTCATTCATATCATATTTCCAAGCATTTTTTTCTGTTGCCATAAGGACTTTTTTATTTAATGAGTGGAAGGAGGAGAAAACATGCATGGGAGAAGGCACATCATCTAAATGTTTTATTCGTGCTTTCACCTACAGCAGTCAGTACTGTGAGGAGAACAAAACAGAAATTCAAATATTGAGCTAAGTACTGTAAGATTTGGGAGAGAATCACCAGACTCAGAAACAGTTTTTCTATGGAAATTTCTTTTTGGGAAAAAAAAATAAATTCTTTGGAAATGTGGTATTTTTTGTAAGTCTTGTAAGACAAATAGGAAACAGATGTATCCAAAAAGTGAACTGACTTTCAACATATGCCCTTTGAAGTTACTGTGATAAACAAATGGTAAAGGCCCTTACAGAGAACAGTTTTGACCAGTAGAAGCATATGTAAGAGATTTTTCCTCAAACTTAAATTCTAAAATTGAACACTTATGAATATTGTCCAGAACCATCTGTGAACATGTCCTGTTACTCTATTCCAAAGTGAAATAGATGATCTTCACATCAATTTGAAACTAATCCTAAAGTATTCTTCTGAAGTTGTATCTCTGACAATGAACTTTCAGTTTTAATGCCTCAAAGGACTTCTTTATTAAACTTTGTAATAAATCAACCAACCTTATATAAGGATCAGATTAGGGATTTGCATACTAGGAAAAGGTTAAGCAAATCTCTATGTTGTTAGTATTTTTAATTTACATTTTTAATGAGCTGTAGCATCACCAGAATTGCTGGTTTGGCTTCTCTCTATTTGACTATGTAGGACTTGAGTCTGCTTTTGATGTACTTGCAGTCTCCTTCTATGGGAAGAAAATACTGAAGGATATGAACTTAGGGGCCAAAAATCATACAGCTTTCTGCTTGCCACAAACAAATTTGCATGGAGGTAGGGCATTTCAGTGGACTGATTTAATGCAAGCAGATTATCAGTAATCAGAACATGAAAATTTCTGTTAATTACAATTTTGTAAATTTAAGGGACTTTGCGCTGACATACTAAAATTTAGGCTAACAGGATAATGTTTATCTTTGCAACCAGAAAGTGTGGAAAGTATTTGTAATTGTTTTTATAACTCAAACACTGTTTTGTAACTCACTATTAATAATGATTTTGTACAAAAGGACTATTTTTTGTTTACTTTTGCTGTATGAACATAAGTAGAATCTTCTTTGAATACAAGGCTGGTGTTTTCCAATGAAAATTCTGGTGAAGATGAATGAAAATACTTAATGGGAAAATGCCTTTTAATGTAGTTCTTCTAAAATCACTATAGATCAGAGAGGATAATGTGTGTATGAAGATATGGCTGTTAGCAGATGTAGAGCTATGATAAAAAGTACCAACCCAGAATAACAAACTAATGTGAAGAACTTACTAGGACATTTTTACTTCTTTAATTTGAATTTAGAATTTGTTTTTACTACAGACTAAATTTTCATTTCATTGAATTTGCTTTATGTTTTTCTGTAGTACTTTTCACTTAAAAAATAAAAGAAAAAAGTAATGTTAGATAGAAATTAATGTAATGAAAAACTAGAGGAAAACAGAAAGAAAAGGAGGATACCAAAACGTCTTGTAAAGTTATATAGTAAGGGCCAAGTGCTGAAAAATTGGTCTCTGCATGATTACTGGCACCCTCACAGTCTTCAGGGTTGTTGTAAAGGGAACAGGATCTGGTTGATATTCATTTGTTAGAGTGACAATAACTCACTAATACTATAAAGCCATGACAAGAACAGATGTAGTCCTGTAGTGTGCCTAACTCCAGCAGAGAGAGGAGAATATCAATATGGGTACAAGTATTTTAGAACCTAACAAGAAACAACATATTTTTGGAAATATTTTATGTAATTTGTTCATTAATGGAGACAGGATTTGATGCCCTGTAAGGTATTTTTATGGCCTTTTTCCTGTGTTTAGTATTTCTAGCCTGTTTCCCAGTGCACAATAAAGCATTGCAGTAGATGTAGCATCCACTGTATGTCTGAGTCAGGCCATAGGAGGAATTTCAACTGCTACTATAGTCACATGCAACATGTTACCTAACCTAACACCTTCCTTGAAAAACTTATGCCTGACTTTAATATTTCTCTTCCACAAATAAAATATGAGCCACTTGGATTTAGGAAGGCAGTGTGAAATGTAAAACTTCATGGCTCTGTCCTTTTGTCTTTTGTTCAAGTGGGTCTTCACAGTTGAAGGAGGTTTCACAAACAAGAATAAATATTATGTTTAGTAACTGTTTAAATCTTTAATAATGTATTTCTTTCTGAGCATGTGAATGGAAGCATTTATCTAAGAATCAGAAAGTTTTTTACAATTTTTAATTTTATTTTTTACGATCCTATTTTATAGGATCCCCTTGAGAGCGAACACTGGGTTTCTGAGAAAGTAAATATTATGAACAATAACTCACATAAAATTCACATTTAAGACCTATATGGTTGTCTTGGTTCTGAATTATTTAGAGAAATTTTCTAACCAATTCTTGTTACCTTTTAGAATTTTCATATTTATCTTCTGTATAAAGGCTAAACTGATCTCATCCATAGACAGTTAAATCTACAGCCACTTGAGAAAGCAGTGCAGCCCATGGACTATTTCACCCCTGTAGGATGAGACAAATTATTCTTTGGAGGAGTCTGTTTTATTATCTACAAGGGGATATAGAAAAATAACATATACTAGGTCACTACTTTTTCTTCTTTCTGTTTCAAGATGATCTTAGATGTTTTCCCTCTGTCAGCTTATGCATAAATTTTCTCAATAAGGCACTGGATGATGAGCAGAAAAAGCCACAAAGCAAAAGAAATTGTGGGAATCCTTTGTTCTGTTTATGCACTGTCACTCCACTGCAGAGTCAAAGTTTAACAAACACTGAAGTACTGTTAAGAGTCTAACAACTGCTTTCACTCTGACTCTGCTGAAACTTCAAAAATGAAAGAAAAAAAAGAAGAGCCTAAACCGAAGGCTGTACTCATTATCTGTGAGAAATGTGCATGTTGCAGTATAAAACAGAATAACATCAACACTATATCAGCTGTTTTCTGTGTGGGAGGAACATAGCAGGATTTGATGTGCATTCCCTTTTTGTTTAGCACATTTCTTTCTCAGTACAGCTTGTATGATATGTGGTTATATTTGCTATTCTTTTGCCTTCTGGGAGGTAGTAGGTGATTTGACCTACGAACACACTGAAATTACTAAGCTTTACCTTTAACATCCTCTGGGGACTCAAATGTTGGAGCACCATGAAGTGACACTGCCAGAAATTTAGATTTATGAGACTTGTATATAGTTGATAAGCTAATATTTTAGCATGTTATGCTTATAAAATTGATCTCAGTCTCCTTTTTCTTAAAACAAAGGCAATAACTAAAAAAGAGTGGTATTTGCCTATTTGTTTTTATATTCTGATATATCCTCAGTCAGTAAAAAAATTTGGGTATTCAAAATAGGTTACTTTTGCTAGAGCTGAAATTCTTTTCCTTGACAACAGCAACATACAACATTCTGCAAGAGAAAACTAAATAAAGAACAATTTACCCTGGCAGAGACCTTCTAGTAGCTCACACTGCAAGAAATAGAGGAGAGTCATGTAACATATGGTGGCAGCTTACAAAGGGGAGGTGGAAATGACCTTTCCTGATATCTCTGCTGGATTCCTCTATGTTGATCAAAGAGTGTTGTTTCTGCTTGGGAACCCCTGACTGGCCTGAGGTCTAGTGCAAGCCCTTCAGAGAAGAAGGGCCTTTGTAGATGAAGGCTTAGAGGCAAAGCCATTAGCTCAAATTCTGCTGAGTCCTTGGAGAAACCTAGCTTTGTCTCAAAAAACAAGAACACAGGAGATCTGAAAATGTACATCCTGTAACAAAAATACCACAAACATGGAGTGAATATCTTCTGCTGGATCTAAGATGCCTTTCAATATAGGATGTATAGTAAAAACTCCTGTTAATATAGAAATAATAATGTAGGAAGGTGTAGTGTATCCTTAATATACTGTGGTTATTAATTATATTCCTGTCATTTATTTTTGCTTAGCAGTAGCACTTGCACATTATTAGAAATGCATTTATGTACAGGTACGCAGAGTAATTAAACTATAGTAAGATACAACATGCTTAAGCATCAACTATTAAAAGCAAATAGAGATAATAAAAGACCATGCTAAACTAGATTTTATTGTTGACAGTGGTACTCATACAGAGCAAAATCTGAAATTTCCTACCCCTCCTAAAATAACACACAGACACACAAGGAAAAGGAGCAGCAGAAGACATTTTCTCTACACAGTACTAAGATTCACAAAAACAACACTGTCAGAAATTGGGTTCTGTGAAAGAATTGGGAAGTGGAGCTAGCAGGGGACTTTACAGATGAGTTCTCAGAGGCTGATCCATGCTGGGGAGAGAGAGAAACAGGGGAAAGGTGACAATTTGAATAGAGGAAAGGATTTTAGATTCCTGCAGAAAAGAAATAGGAACAAATTAGGTGGATTTAGTGGACACTCTCTTCCATACCATATGGTCCAGTGCATCAGAAGTTTGATTGCCTGCTGACTTTGGGCATGCGACTAGAAGCACTAAATAGTAATGGAGTTTGAGAACTGATAGGCATCAGCACAAATTTCAGTCAGTGAGCCTCAGAGCTCACTAAAGCCCATCCTAGCAAGGGATTTTAAAACTGCCTGTGGCATTTTCAAATCAATCCATCAGTCTGTAGGTAGCAATGTAAAGAATGCACAGCCAGCACAATACCTGTACCAACCAGTTACAACTCTGCTATTACATTCTGAGCAAGCCACAAGCAATTCAAAAGTCCTGTGGGGAAAGAATCACAATAAATGAATCTCTTTTCCCAAGAGGTTGAATCATGATTACAAGGATCAGGAGAAAACAATGACACTTAAACAAGGAATAATGTATTATAAAATTAGGTGCATGTAAAAAATAGTCTTGCATACAGATCACTCTAGCTAATTATAGCATTCATCTTTCAGTATCCTTTCATTTTTTTCATAGAATCTGAAGCTAAGGGAAGAAGTGTGATATAAATCTAACAAGCCTATTTTCTTCACTGTTACAATTTATTTTGTTAATTATACAAAAAGAAGACCCAACATTTCAAGGCAAACATAAATTAATCTTACAAGGTATGACCAATCACTGAAATCTAGCCATTCTGTGCAAAGCAATGAATCCTAGTGCGGGTGAACAAGTAACTAGTTGCTATTGGGCTTATGATAACGTGCTCTGGAAGAACATGGTAAGACAGACATTAGAATCAGATTTAGTAACAGCATTAAAGCAACCAGCTCTCATCTGTAATGGTGCTTTTTTCCCCTACAGGTAGTGAAGGGTCAAGACTTCTTGCACAAAGGATTCTGTTATATGTAAGTGGTTGAAAATAGATAAAATCTTCTGTATATGTACATTTCCAGGAGTCTTTTGGCAGACATATGGTTTGAGTAGCCATTTTGATAAACTTTTCAAATAGACTTAGGATTTCTTATCTTCTGATCAAGAAGTCAAACAGCCAATCCAAAAGCAGAAACATTTCAAAGAACTCGCTTGTACTTCAATTTTTTTTCCCCTAAGTAAAATCTAAATAAAATGGAGAATATTTGTCTTCAGAGTCTTTTATAATGGAATGGTGTTTAACTTAGCATTTTTGTTCTTGGTGGCCTGCTCCTACCTTTGTTTACTATTGAGATCTATGCAAATAATCCAACCAGACTAAAGGTAAGAAAAGTATTTAGATGGAAGTGGGATAGTGTCAATTAGTGTCTTTGGCCTGACAGTTCCTGAAAATATGATTTAAAGATATATCAAAAAATAACAGTGAATAAATTATCAATAAAACTGCTGAAGCAGTTTTAGGAGAAAGTGCTGTAACTAAATTCCGCGTTATCTGTCATAAAACCCACATAGGGTAAAGAGAAGAATGAATTAAGACACCAGAAAATAGCAAAGCATGTTTGTTTTTCAGCATTGTGCAAATATATCTCACCATTTTAATTTCTCTTACTGATTTTTCTCTCAATCTTTCGGTTCTGCATGTATTGAAAGAGCCCTAAGGATGTTTGAATACTTGCATGCATGCAAGTCTGCATGCATTTTACTGAAAGCCTCTTTGCTTAAAAATTCATTATGTTGTTTGAAATTAGATTCCTTTTCAGGTTATAAATGTATCACTGTCCCTCATGATCTTGGTAAACATTTTACTATTATGTTATTTATTACCTGCAAGATGAAACTTTTGGACAATCCCAATATGCTTGCTTGTCTGGTTTTTCTTATGTTTCAATGTGTTTCCTTTTTAGTTCCCAACAGTTTGTTCCATTTCATTTCCACAGTGATTTTGAATACCTAGACTTTTCCCAGTCCAGGGTGGTGGGACTTCATACAATTTTATTCTTAAAAGTCATCTTTTGTATGGTGAAGTGTACAGTAAATATCTTTAGATAAATTTCCATGAAATTACTGAAACAAGAGATCTACCCTAAAACAAAAGTAATAATGAGCAAGTATTTCTAAGAAAATGGTTTGAAAGAATAAATGTGTATTTGGAAAATGAATATATGAGAAATATGGGAAAATGAATATATGAGAAAAGTGTTTCTAAGAGAATCTTAGACTCAAAGAATTATGTAGACTAGGATTATGGCAGGAATTATAGTATTTTTCTTTCTCTCTCAGATAGAAAAACAGAACCAAAACTGAAAAAATGGATGGTAGTGTCTAACTCTAGCCAAGTAATAAACTGTAAATCTGTCAGAGAAATCTGGAGTTTACAAGAGAAAATCAATCATCTCAGAATATTATTGTAGGTAAGTTATTTTATGTTATTTTTCTGTATGTAGTTCTGTATAAAAATGAAGAAAGAAAAACTAAAAAAAAAATACAGTTTTGGTGTATTTAACATACAGCAGAAAACAAAGATTTTGTTTTGATTCTTTTGGCATCATCTACAGACTGCACTAACCTCTCCTGCTAAAACCAGCTGTTCAATACAGAAACATCTCATGCATTTTCAAGTGGATATCTGGGCATCATCCACTATTGCTTGTTACAGTGACTTGGCAGACCTAGCAAAGAACTTGGTTTCCATAAACAAGTCATATTAAAGCATCACTTCATGGATGACCAGTTTCTGACTTCTCTGTGAAAAAGCATAGTCTGAGACTTCAATGGTTCCAAGGCCTTTGACGTCTTGGGCCTGAGTACCAAAGTGAATTATTCTCAAAAGCCATGCCCTCAAGTACATAGTCATGTCAATGTTTTAAAATCCATTACTGTACAAATGCGATGTGTTCAGTGTAAGAGTAGAACTATGCACTTCCATACATAGCTAAATGTGTGTATGCAAATATGCTCTATACAGTAAGAACTGTTCCAGGTCTGCTTCGGTCCCTATGCTAAATGTGGTGGTTTGAAAAACCTGACTGGTACAGCACTAGAATGAAGAATAACAGTGCTCTCAAACATGCCATAGCTATATTGCCTCAGAGATTTGTTTAGGCACAGCTAATGCGAAAATACAGCATAGTAATAGCACTTACCAGTATGTTATCTTTTTCCTTTTCAAAGGACTTTATAAATATTAATTAATTAATATGTATAACTCATAATTAGACATTTCAAGATCTCGGTATATAATTCTCTAATTGCTGTTACTAAGAAATCCTTTTGAGAGGCACTCCAAATGGTTAATGCTTAGTGTTGGAGAGATCATTATCCTAGCCTTTCTAGATCAGTTATCCTTGTATATATTTAAGATATCCCTTATAATAATCATTTTATACAGATTTATGTCTTTGAAACATGGGATTTACGTACTTCTTTTCCAGAGAAGTTTCTAGAGGAAGCTATTTTTTATGTAATTTCTTCTTTTATTTTCTAGAGATATATTTGCATTCTACGTTTTACAGCCTGTAAGAAGAAAATCACAGCAAAAGCAGAAACTGCTGCACAGTCTGTTTTATGTGATTCATTTCAGAATTCTGTGATGCAAGTCAGAAATGAGAAAATAAATGTTGTTGGTTTCTGACAACTTTCTGAAATGCTTTTCATAAACTGACTTCTTTCAATTAATTAATTGTAAAGTCAGAAGTTGTTTGGCTATAGTTTCCCACATCTGGGTGTCCTGGTTTGAGCTATGACCCTAAAATTACTAACAAGGCTTTCCATTCTATATATGTACTATTCAGTATAAAAAAACCCAAAACCTAAGGGTCACTTCCTGAAACAGTCACATCAAGCCTGGGCCTTGGAGTCTTTTACATAAAACCTAAGACCCAAGCAAGGCAGGTGCATGATTAAGCTCTTTAGCACCTAATTAACAGACAATACAAAAAGGAGAAGTTTAGATCTTTGCCTTCTCTGAAGGTTGCGCACCTGAGTCTTCTGAGTTGGTGGACTGGTAACTCTCCTTGTGAGGGTCAGAAGCCCAGCTCTGCTGTTGCAGGACTCTGTCTGTTCTTGCTTTGATCTCAATCTGAGCATTGCTGAATTTAGTTCCAGGATCCAGCCCCTGAGTCTCATTGCTGTCTGCTGCTGAGTCCCTCTGCTACAGCATCAGTGGTGATGGTGATGTAGTTGCTGTCAAGGGGTGTTTGAGTGTAGTATGAGGTTTTTATATATTTGTGTATATTTATTTCATTTTACTGTTATTATTTTCATTAAAGTAGTTTAAGTTTTCATTTCCAATCCACAAGTCTCTCTTTCTCTTAGTTCCTTTTTTCTTCCTGGACTGGGGGAAAAGAGGGTAATAGAGAGTATCTATCACTGGTTTTAGTGGTTGGCCCAGCCCTAAACCCTTGGCACTGGGAGACATTGTCCAACAGCCCTTTGGTGGGTTGCTATAAGAGTTTGTATTTGACAGAGGAAGTCCTTAAAACATCTGGTTTTAACATTTTATTAGGAAAAAAAAAAATTATCTCTTTTCTAGGCTTTTATCTGGAGATTAGGTTAATAAAGCTTATTTGTCCTTTAACATGCCACACAGCAATAGTGTTCTAAAGCTGACAGCTGGGACGTCAGCATTTTGTTTATCAATCCTTTACCAATATTTTTGTTAGGTTTATGAGAGAGGCTGGTATATTTTGTAAGGAAGATTTATATTTAAGTTTGTCAAATAAAGAGAAAAATTTGTAAATATGAGTTTTCACTGAAAAAAAAAAACCAACCCAAAAGCAGATCCCTTGAGTTATGTCTCACTCATATTTTATTAATTATGCCAAGGGACATTAAATTGGTGACATATTTAGCTGTACCTCCTCTCAGTCTGAGCCAATATTTTTCCATAGTCTCCTTCTAGTGCTTCATTTTTCCTGCATCAGGAGTGAGTTGGTTGCTCCAGAACTGAACCGAAGTGAGAACTGCAGTTTAGGCAGTATGAATGATTAGGTGCCAAGATTGCCAAGCAGAGCTGATTTTGTAATCCCATGTTATCTTCAGCTGTACTAAATCCTCCTGGAGGAGATTTTTCTCTTGTGCACATTAGCCTTTCCTCAGAAAAAGATTGCTTGCAATCTTCCATCTCACTAGAAACTTTTCCTCCGCAAAAGTAAAAATCAGCACACATTAAAAAAAAAATAAATCTCAAATGAGTAACCACTTAAGGATCTAAAACCACTTTATTTTAAATGTTTTAGGAGAAAATTCAAACATTTTGTACAGGCAGTATGAAAGATACAAAATCAAAACTTATACATGAATTTATAAAGTTAAGCCTGTGAGCAAGCATTATCAGGAATGCAAACCTCTGCTTCAGATTACTATTTCAATGCAACAACATAGCCAAAGACTACTGTTACCCTTAAGATCTTTTTCACTGGCAACAGCTTTGGACTTTTATGTTCACACATACTGTCTAAACATTTTATTTTAACTTCAGTTGTGCATGAAACTTAAAGGAATATTTTTATTAATACTTTAACAAATGTTTCAGTGTACTCATAGTGCATTTATAACATTTCTTTTAATTTTAAATTGCTTAATTTTAATTTATTTTTCACTTCAATTTATACTAACTCTTAACAGATGAAAGAAAATATTAAGTTAAAATATGATCTGACTTGACTTTGTAATGATAGAGGGGTAGCTGTATTTACCTGTAGGTTACACTTGCATCAGCTTTTTAAAGAAAGATATTTTAGGAATGTGAGACTAAATCTCTTTGCCAAGCACTTTACTCATCCTCAGCACGTGAATTCCAGAATATATTAAGTCATATTTGCAAATGAAAGCAAAAGCCTAGGAATATTTAGAAAGACTGTTTAGTATGCAGTCTTCAGCTATTATTTAGTATTTACAGATTGCAGAATAAAAACTAAAAGGTACAGTAAAAAAGCTCTACTCTTCTATTTTTTCAGTGTTTTCTTAATTTAAATGTTCTCTTCTAATTCAGATCAGGAAAAAGTGACATTTGGTGTAAGGTTTTTTGGTTTTGTTTTTTTGTTCCTACAGGAAGTAAAATCCACAAAATTTTTAATGATGTTCTTTTGAATTTGTTCTGAAGCAATAAGGAACAGAGGTCTTCTTTTGTTCCCTTTCCCCCTTTCCCCTTTGTCTCTTTCTCTTTCTGGAAATAGGCATTATTTCTGTATGATTTGGTCAGGAACTAGAAAAAAAAAAATGTCCTGTTCATTAATTCATGGAAATTTTTGTAGTAACATTCATCACAATGTTCCAATTAGCTGTTAATGTACATGTCACACATCTTAATACAAGATTTGCATGTAATTTGTCATTGATTAACTGCACCATCATTTTTACATGCTACAGGAATTATACAAAGTAGGTGTCTTTCTTTCAGCTGTGTTTAGTTTATGCTTATTACAGTTTCCAAGGATGTATTTTTTGTTTCGTATGCAAATGCTATGATGATCTGTTATTTAATAAATCCAAATAAATGTTTTGACAGTGAAAGATTCAAAGAGAAAAAATAAAAAGGACTTATGCACAAGTAATGTAAAATACTGTTAAAGAGAGAAAAATAATCATACATTCCTGTTAATGCTTAATAAATAAAAATAAAAACAAACACCTCTTACTGTAGTGCTTGGAGCTTATTAAAACTAATGTAAAAACCAGAAAAAACAGCCTAACTCTTAAGAAACTCCAACCAAAACAGTGAAAATATTCATGTGCAAGGCTAGATAATAATCTTTCCCATAAAAAAGAAAAATCCTTTGGGAGATTTATTCATCAGTAAAAATGTCTACATGTCTCTCAGATGTCACCACAGAACATAATTTTCTGCATTCAAAACAAACTAGTAATATTTTCCAAATGATATCCAGACATTTGCCCTCTTGATTATTGCTACTAAATGGTCAGGATGTGAAGGCACAGGTTTTTTCTTAGAAAAAAAGGATTTAAGGATGATTTAGAAAGAGCACCCGGTAAAGGTTTTGGTGCTTTATTCTCCACAGAATTCAATAACTTCCACCTGGAACTGAAAATACAGCATGCCTATTTTAGCCACTGAAATCTGGATCAATGGAATAAGACAGACTACATATTAGGGGATACCCAGCTATATGTTTTAGAGGGATAACAAAGAAATTCCCCTGCATGTGTTAGCATAGCAGGTTAAAAAGGCTTCTCATTTTCTTCAGAGCATAAATAATTGCCAAGATGTTAAAAACAAAAATTCATGAACTGGAGAAATTTAGTGTTTGTCATGCAGATATTAATATTATATCATAATGTATAATGCATTAATATTATATTTATAAAATTTATATAATATAAATTATATTATCTATAATATAATATTATTTCAACATGTCTGAAAATAGATTTTTTGGTAATAAATACTGAGGTGTGCTTGAAGTATTCTTTAAACATGTAGAGACAGCACATAGGAGAAGAGTGAAGGTCTAAAGTTTCACACTGACTTTTTTTTTTTCCTTCTTTTTTCTACTGCTCTTTCCTATAATATGATCCCTAACTGAGGCTTTAGTACTCATGGGGAATTGTGAGTTTATGACTATGAGTTAATGGCATGAATCAACATCCAGATGTTAGGTGGAAAATGTTCTAGGGGACAAGCTGTTTAAAGTAGTTGTTGCTTTGCAGTGAATTGAATTCAAACAACATAATTTATTCTTCCATACCATCATCTTACCTTGACTGGAGAGATGGGAAACACGAAGTGGTCTGGTCCATCCCTTAAAGATCTTGCTTCAGCTCATTGTAATGTTTTGCAGTTTAAATTCTACCAACTTTCTTACTAATACAGTAGAATTCCATCCACCAAGAATAGTTGAGATTTTTTCCTTTCATTGTGATGTGGGTTGGATTGTGGGTGTGATCTGGGTTGTTTTCAGTGTTTGTTTTAGCTACCAGAAAATAAATAAGTTATAAGGAAGATTCATTAATTTGTGTAACTGCTTCTTAGGACTGTTACTTGAGTTCAGGTGTAGAAACAGGTGCAATAATACCATAATCAGAAATTAATATTTTTAAATATTCTGGAGATAGAACAAATTAATCTTTGGGGGTTTTTTAATGCTAACTTATTTTGACAGATACTTCACTCATTAGGTATCAACATCAGGCACAGTCTGAAAATCACTTGGAGTCTTCTCTGGCCCCTGGTGCAATAACTGTGCCAACAGCAGAGGGAGCATTAAACTCATTGCCCACGGTAAAGTGTGGGGAGTGATACCCATGTTCCTATAATCCTTGTATGGGTAGGATGTGCTCATTAGCCTTCTGGCAGTCATCCTAGGAGAAGGACAACTCTGATTCCAAACCCGGGCAGATGGAGCTCGTTTAGCCCTGTAAGGCCTTCCATCTAAGAGAAGGACACTCTAATAAAACCTACGTCCTAAGGACTTTGCTGCCAGTGTCCAAGCTTGCTAGGCCCTGGCAGATGAACCTTAGGACTAAAGCTGGTGCAATAACTGTGCCAACAGCAGAGGGAGCATTAAACTCATTGCCCATGGTAAAGTGTGGGGAGTGATACCCATGTTCCTATAATCCTTGTATGGGTAGGATGTGCTCATTAGCCTTCTGGCTTGCTAGGCCCTGGCAGATGAACCTTAGGACTAAAGGGTGGGTCCAGCTCTGCGCATGCTGTGTCTCACCTAAAAAAAAATCCATAGCGCAGGCTCGAGGGTGCTATCTGCTATCCTCTTTTTATCAGCGCGCTTGTATAAGGCACTGATGAGGAGCGTGGGTGGAGCCCTCCCTGGATCTTTCCTCGAGCAGCCTAGCCATACATACATAGGTATCAACAGTAGTGGAAAAAGTAGAGTTAACCTCATAATCTATTAGGAATTGAAATTGTATAACTCTCTTGAAATAAAATGTTCTTTTACATGGTTCATTCCACTGTTTGAAGGAGAGGCATTGCATTATATGTCTGACATTTTGTTCATGAAAGAAGAAAGAAATAGGCTCTAAAGTTTCTGGAGAAAGGCTTAACCTGAATCAAAGTGATTAAAAGAAAACATAGAAAAAAGTGACAATGCAATGTGCATTTAAGCTAATCTTCTAGGAAGAATATTCTATGATTAGCTAATTCTGATTTTGGGGGCTGGATGGTGACTTAGCTGCAATATTAAGTCTGATTACTTTGGAATGCTTTTTCAGATGTTTTAAATGAAACTGAAAGAATATGGATGGCTCTAAAATAACTTCCCACATTTGGACACAAGCTGGTGTTCAATTATTTAAAAAATAAATCTATGAAACATTCAAATGTGAAAAAAAAATCCAATTTTATGTGTACCAGAAAATGAGAGAGACCTTATATAAATTATTTTATGAAGAAAGCTTAAGATTTAGCAGTCTCAAAATACCATATGCAAAGTAAGATTAAATTGAAATAATGCTTCTTTAAGTATGTTAGAATTACTCTGGTTTAAGATGACAGAAACTTAATATAAAACTATTTCTTGCAATTAATTTATATATTGCAGGATCATAGCTGAACTTTGGAAAAAAATAATCCAAACTGTGGTACAGTTATGATTAGCAAAATAACAGATCTAGAACAATATGGAAAGTACAGTTACTGAACATCTGCAGTTATAATTACTCGGTGAATGTTGCTATTGCTACACTAGCACAGAAGTGTCTGAAAGTATAAAGTTAAAGAGATTTTATTTTTAAAATTTTGTATAACTGAGCACTGTAGAAAAATACTCCTCTAGCAGATTGCCTAGAGGGCAACTCACTATACAGCATATGCACACGATTCATTCAATACAAAGATGCCTTTATTTCTGGACCCAGTGAACCATATAAGAAAATATTTATATCACCAAGAGCTATAAAACCCTCGTCCATCTTAAGGAGCGTATGGACAGAGAATTGAAAGTTCAGAAGCTGGAACAGTGTAGTGGCAAATGGTTATGCTGTTTGTGTTTCTCATGGTAACTCAAGGTGGTGTCTCAGCAGCACTTGGTGGTTTGCTTCCCACATCTGAATATTCATATTTGATATTGGATCAGTATAGTCTCATGTCTATTGTGTAGAAGTATCCTATCCTAGGGTTGTGGGTGAACTGAATTTTATGCCTGTTTTCAGGAAACATATGTTGACTTCTCCTTCTGATGATCTTATATTGACAGAGAATTTGAAGGCCTTTGGTAGATCTCATAATGTTTGTATCTGCCAATGTAACATTTCGGTCAGAAATATGTCCAGAAGTTTGAAAATGGGATTTATCATTTCTTCTTGTTAATGTTCAAAATGATCTTACTCTCTTTTAAAGGTTTTAGATTTTTCCATCTTTTGATCTCTTTTCTTTCTCTTATTTTTTCTTTTAACTTTTCCTCCTTTGTTCTGTTCAAGGCAAGGTCCTAATAAACTCCCCTGTCTTTCCTTTTACCCAGTCAATCTACTGATGATGTGAGCTGCAGCAGAGTAAAACTTTCAGAAATCTTTTACAATGCCACTTCCATACCCTTCTAACTGTGGAATTAACTTCACGCCTTAGAGGTTTTCCTTAATGTCTACAAAATTATTTGCTATATTTCATCTCCCAAATCCTTATATATTTTATTTAAAAGTCCACTGGTTTATGCA
Organism: Bucco capensis; assembly: GCA_013396975.1. Taxonomy (NCBI): domain Eukaryota; kingdom Metazoa; phylum Chordata; class Aves; order Piciformes; family Bucconidae; genus Bucco; species Bucco capensis. The sequence goes on along the minus strand of VWZO01011727.1, from coordinate 135,616 downwards.
GAGTTTTAAAAAAACAAAACTTTGGCACCCAAAGGAAAATATTGTGACTTGATTGTTTGTTCTAGTTAGCTGGAGTGCTTACTTTAGCTGATTGGAGGGGAAAAGCATTTGATTACATAGTGCTAAAAGAAAGAACTTTTTTCATCTGTCTTTTGAATAAACTAACTGGCACAGGGCTGATACTACTTTAATAACAAAAAAGCAAATGTTCAGATAGTGAAATCATTCCATTTACTTTGAAAAACTGACTCAGTATTCAAAATAAAAAATATGAAAATGAGAGATATATTAACTTTGCTGCCATTTACTTATTGCAAATTGAAAAAACATTGTTTTAACTGACATTAACCATGTTTCAAGGCATTCTTTTTAAAATTGCATATTTATAGTTATGAATAGTTACCCTCCAGTTTTTGTTATTAAATTTCAAAGATCTAAATATTCTAAAGCTGTGCACTATTAATGCAATAGAAAGGTTTTTGAGGTTAGACTGATGTGCTGTGCAGATGTCAAATTACAACCTTTTATTTTTAGAAAAAATTAGTATTGTCTTCAGATTGAACAATTAAAATACAAAATAAATGTCCCATACTCAAAAAACCAGTGTGAGTACACTAGATTTTTACATGAATGTTTTAAATTAATATTTGGTAATACCTCTCGTGAAATATCTCAACATCATCTGATAGTTTTCAATGAAGACAGTAATTTAGTTCTATGTATAAAACCCCTCTTGTATTAGAAAGAAGAGGACTGTAAGAGCTGTGTTTATTATGAGATAATAATACTTCTAAGAGAAAAGAGACACTTAAAGTAGCTGTATCGTGAAATCCTTCAGAAGTATGATCTGTAATCAACAAGGTTTGGGTAAAATGCATACAGAAGTAATAAAACACCCACGGAGAAGAACTGTCGAAGAACATTATAAATTACATGCTTCTGAAGACATTTGCTACATATGATATCTTCAGCATTTCTGAATTGGAAGTTTTTCATGTCTACTGAGAAGTTAGTGTCCAAAACTCTCAGTTCAAAACCACTATCATCAAAAAAAGAAAATGAAAGTCTAGGTACAATTTAACTGTGTAATCTACAGTATTTCACCACTAACTCTGAATGCAAAATAGAAATGTGAAATCTTTAGAAGCTTTTAAGACGACAAAGCCTGGACCAGCAATGTATAACCAAGACTTTTTATGATTTTAAGTCTAATTTCAAGGATACCAGCATGCAACGTGGATATATTTGTGGAGTTATTGGAGTATAACATACAGATCTCATACTTCTTTTGTTTTTAACCTGAATTGAGGATTGATGCAAATGAAAAGCAGAATAGTATTTTTTGTGATATCATTGTGTAAATTACAGCATTCACGTTTTAATTTGAATATAAACAGGCACTTCCTCAAAGTTCTATCTGAAAAAATGGAGATTAGTCAAGCATGACTTCCCCTTATGGAATCCATGTTGACTACTTGTGATAAGGCTCCTCTCCTCCAAATGCTTGGGGATGGTGGCAAGAACAAACTGTTCGATCACCTTTCCAGGGATGGAGGTGAGGCTGACTGGCCTATAGTTACCTGGGTCGTTTTTCTTGCCCTTTTTGAAGATTGGGATAATGTTGGCCTTTCTCCAGTCCTCAGGCACCTCTCCCGTTCTCCAGGACCTCTCAAAGATTATGGAGAGTGGCCTAGCAATGACCTCTGCCATTTCCCTCAGCACTCTCGGGTGTATCCCATCCGGGCCCATGGACTTGTGGATGTCCAGTTTGCTCAACTGATCTCTGACCCAAACCTCATCAACTGAGGTAAAAACTACCTTCTTCCCATCTTCCTCTGCAGTTTTAAAGTTCTGGGACTCCTGGTAGTTTTCTCTTCCTTGGTATAGTTGGAAAGTATTGTACTAGTACTAGTTTTGTGGAATATTTTTAGAGTTGTGGCAAAATAAGAGGTTTTTTATAGGCAGTGATTGTTGACTTCTTTGTAGAAGAAGAACTACCCCTGAAATATACTTACAGATTGTTAATACAAACATGTAGGCAACTGCATTGTAAGTAACATGTAGGCAGCTAACCAAAAGTGCAGGGATATTTTTTAAAGGAAATTCTTCAGATATTGCAATTTGTATTAAAAAATGCCTTACAGTTTAGAAAATTGTATTTGCAAGTATTCAGGAATTCACTGGCTAGTGTCACACACACACAGAATCACACAC
>VWZO01011727.1:104807-132383 GCA_013396975.1 Bucco capensis | reverse complement strand
CCCTTTTGGCTGCTAAGGCACACTGCTGACTCATCTTCATCTTACTGTCTATTAATCCTCCCAGAACCCTCTCAGTAGTGCTGCATTCTAGTCTAGCATTCCCCACTATGTAGGTGGTCAGCAGGAGAAGGGAGGTTACCGTGCCCTTGTATTAGGCACTTGTGAGCCCTCATCTGGAGTACTATGCTCAGTTCTGCACCCCTCATTATAGGAAGGACACTGAGNGGTTGGGGGGTTGTTTGGGTTTTTTTGTTGGACTCGGTGATCTGAGAGGTCATTTCCATCCATGAATATTCTGTGATTCTGTCGGGTTTGGGTTGCCCCTCCCCAAGTGCAAAACCCGGCACTTGCTCTTCTTAAACTTCATTTGATTTGTGATAGCCCAGTCCTCCAATCTATCCAGATCTCTCTGCAGTGCCTCACATCCTCCAATGGAGTCAACAGCAACCCCCAATTTAGTGTCATCCGCGAACTTACTTACTAGTCCTTCGAGTCCTAAATCCAAGTAATTTATAAATATATTGAACAGTATTGGCCCTAAGATGGATCCCTGCAGTACTCCACTTGTCATCTGCCTCCAACTCAAAGTAACTCCATTTACCACAACCCTTTGAGCTCTATTTCTCAGCCAGCATTCTCTTCCAGTCTTATGAAATTCTTAGTGGTACAAATATAACAGTTTGATTTTGATAATCACAGGTCAGTAAAAAGTCTTTTTGTAGGAAACTCAAAATGAAAAACAAAACATCATAGTCGTCCTCACCATTCAGAATTAGTTTAGCTTGTTTTGATTTTTATTGCTTTGCTCCAGACTGTGTAGACTATGCATATCAGGATAAAATATGCCTTGAATGTCATGTATATCTAAACATCTATTCTGCAAAATAACATAACTATTTTGAAAAACTCTTGGCATATACAAGACCTGTAGTTCAAACAACTGTCAGTGCCTCATACTTTTGATGATTTTTTCAAGTTATCAGACGTTGTAGAGGTGTCTAAGAAAAGTGATTGTGGAATATTTATAACCTATTCCTACTGTAAAGAAATGCTGGTCACTCCTCAGTGATGCTGAAGTAAATTTAAATAAGTCAGGTGAGGAATAAAAAATACACTATTGCAGGCTGGAGGAGAGCTGTGGAAAAGAGCTCTGCAGAGAAACTCCTGGAGACCATGGTAAACAAAATAAATATGAGCCCACAGTGTACCCTTGTGGCAAAGGTGGCCAGCAGTGTCCTAGGGTGCATTATAGCAGAGTGTTGCCAGCAGTGCTGGTGAGACACCTGGAGTGCTGTGTGCAAGCATAGGTTCCCCAGTACAAGAGAGAGGTGGAGTGAGTTCAGTGAAAGGATACAAAGCTGTTGAAGAAACTAGAGAATTTGTCATTCAAAGACATACTGAGAGAGCTGAAGCTGCTTAAGCTGGAGAAGGCAAGAATCATGGGAAAAAACTTATCAATGAATATAAATGCCTGAAGGGAGAGTGTAGAGAAGATAAATACAGCCTTTAGGACATCCTAGTAATTTTGTATTTGATAGAAATTTGTGAAGACAATTTCTCTTGGGAAGTATACATTGATCCTTTATCTTTTTAAAGTAGATGTTTTACTGGAATTCTGATTTTTGTAAAAGCCTCTGTACCATCTCTAATATTACTTCGCATACCTGCACAAAATTAAATCAGAACCAATTTGATTGCAGTAGTGCTGCTTTTTCTAACTAGCTGAATACAAACAATTGGCTTGAATGGATATTCTTTAAAGGACAACTGAGGCCCTGAAATTAATGGCAGAAGCAACAAAAACAACAGGTTTCCCATGTAGATGTCTGCAGGCAGAAGAGTCTCTAGCAAGGATCATAGTCAAGTGGTGCTCCTTTCAGGGACTGCCCCTGAAATAATTTTTTTTTTCCAGTTGTTTTTTTGTCAGTTGCTGGCAAAGATCTGTGCCAGGAAGAACACTGTGAGAGAAAGTGAAGTACTCTGACAAAATTAGAGATGGATAAGTGCCAACATATGTCTGCTTTTGAGGACTGAAAGAACTACTGTGCTGGCATGTAACAACATAGCTTCACACCAAAAACATTTACAGAGAGAAAGGAGAAAAGCCAAGATAGCAAAAATATTATAAAGGCAGTTTGCCAGTGTTTTTAATACAATTTAATTTGCTAATTGAGAAAAATGCTGGTGCAATTTACCCAGTTTGCACATGCTATTGAGTCTTAACAGTCCTGTATAAAACGGAGTATCTATGTGAACCATCTAAGAGCTATTAACTTGAAACCAAATTCTGATTTCTCTTTTTTATAAAAATGAAGTTTAGGCACTTAATGATAAACATTGAGAGTGTGTTACTTATTTAACTACATTTGATAGCATTTTTGCCCAAAATTGTTTCCCTGTGTTCCTGATTTCCAAGGTACTGGGTGAGATCCTTGTTCACTGCCTTTGTCATCAGGTCCCTTGCTCCACTGAATCCCTAACCTTCCTTCCCCTGGCAATGAACATTTCATGTTGCCTGTCACCTCCTCTTGCCCTCCTTACTCCGTTTCTGCATTAGTGGGTTTTATAGGGTGACCAGAATTTTAATGTGTATGTCGGTAGGGTCTGTTCCCCTTCTCGGACCTGTATGACTTGGCAATTCATGGGAGCCTGAAGCTGCTCCCTTTTCTATAATTTCTTCTTTTTCTTTTCTCATATTGTAATAGCATTTAAATATAGATAAAGCTATTCTTGAAAATTCACTGTCTGTGTACCTGGTGTTTGCTGTTTCCATTTGGAGCGAGAGAGAGAGAGAGGCTCTCTCAAAGAGATTGTTCTTTTGACCCGAATAAATCCTTAGTTCCTTGGGTCAAACCAGGACAGTGGGCAATGTCCTTGTGTCCGTTCCATGTAACCTCTCCCTGCTTCCACTGCCTGTATATTTCCTTTTCATGTCTGAGCTTCATCAGGAGCTCCTTGTTCAACTGTGGTTGCTTTCTGCCATGCATACTTGACATTTTGTCCATTGGAATGGACTATTTTCATTCACTAGGAAGCTATACTTGAAGGACAATAAATAAACTAGGCCCAGGTTATAAACCACTATTTGCTTTCTTTTCTTGCATAGTGCTTATACATATTTCTAGAATTTATTAGGGATTTTGAGTTAATATTCAACCCATTTAAATGTTTATTATGTTATTTATTAAGTGATATAATTTTTCTTAGAGACTTTGGAATCTAATGCTAAGTACTTTAAATACACATACATTAATGTATTTATAAGCCTTGCACATTAAATTTTAGTAAAGTAGAGGGCATGATTGCCTCCAGAATAATTAACAAATGGGAAATAATTCATGCGGACACTTCACAAGTTATTTGCCCCAGCTTGATGCTCCTGAACATAGAAACTGAAACTCATAGATGCTTGTCTTGTTTTAGCCATAATCCATTCATTCGTATTCTAATACTTACTCTGCCTTACAACCCATTTAATTTTTCTTCAATTTTAGCTCATTCCTTTTTGTTCTATTCCCCATAGAAATGGAGAACCTTCCTTTTTGTGACAACATTTAGCATATGTGAATATTATTATTTTTGATCTCTTCAAGTTCCTCCATTCTAAATAAAGGAAAGTCAATTAATTCACTCGTTTCTTCTGGGGATTTTTTTCTAGATTGCTTATCACTATTACTGCTCTTTTCTGAACTCTCTCTAATTAGTGCCCACCTTTTCTGAAGCACAGTACTTAAACACAGTATTCCAGTTAAGACTTTTACATTACAGAGAGTAAATATTTTTTTGTGCTTTACATACAATATTTCTGTATCGTAAAAGGAATTTTTCTTTTAATTTTAATACTCTGACATTTTCAACTCAGTTCAAAGGGAGACCTCAGGGATCTTAAAAGGAAACTTTGGGGTTCAACTGGATCTACTCATGATATTTCTCAGAATCAGTCTATTTCAGCTATTGGGTTTTTGATTATCAAATGTAGATGATACAGAGTTACATCAATAATGTACCAGCAATCAAGATGTTGCACAGAAAAAGTTTGACAAGTATGAGGAAATAAAAGGCTTGATATTTCTGATAACACAGCTGAAAACTGGTTTGTAAAAAATAGTTTTGCTGTGTTACAATGCATGTAGGACATGTTGCAGTTAACTTACTCGCTCTTTTTGTTGTGGTGTAGTGGTTAAATGTGGTTGTAAACTACTGACCTCAGACAAGAACCAGAAATGTGCTATCTGCACTAAATGTTTGAACTAAGTACATTTAGGAAGATAAGGAATAATACTAATTTACTGTAACAGTATGTTTAAGAAAGAAAACATTTTCTTTAGAGTAAACACTGAATCTGCAAAAGCCAGCAAGAGAACATTTCCTTTTCAATGAGGCAAAGCACCAGTCAAATATAGGAGATTAATCTAATCTTTGAAAGTTTTTTACATCACCAGAAGGTGATACTACACATAATGTAATGAAGATTGCCTACTGAAATATACTAACTTTGAGGGGAAGAGATTAAATTTGTCCAGAATCAGAGGACTTCAGAGTGCAGACTGACTGTCCCACCAGGCAAATGTATGTGTTCAATGGCTATGGTTTGAGAGCAACACGGATATCTACAAACGCTTTAAAATAGGAATGTCTGGGAGAAAGGTAAGGAGGCCTTTAATCTTAAATTGTGGGGGTCATTGCCATGGCAGCCCCGCAGTACTCATCCCAGCAGATTAGCGGTGGTGACCGTGGCTGCAGCAGCGTTGACTGCAGCAGCAGATAGGCAGAAAGCAGTGGCATGCAGTGAGCACCCTGCCCCGGCTTGCCTGAGCACAAAACGAGCAATGCGCCCAGAAGTACATCCCGTGGTGCGACGCAGGGTACAGTATAAATTCGTTGCGGTTTCTGCATGCCTCAGGAAGCTTGCCGATTTTGTTATTTTACTGGTTTTATTTGTAAAAGTTATTCTTTCCTCACTCTGCCTTTGGTGTGTGTGAATTGTTCTATTTCCTTCCTTTTCGAGGGAGGGGGGGACTTCTTAGTTGGGTTTTCCCCCATAATTGTCCCAAACCTGGGACAATTTCTTAGTTTGGATGCTGTAAATACCTATTTCTATTTGCATTTTGCCTTAACCAGACTTGAGCTAAGAGTGATTTCAAAGTAAATGGCTAGCCAACAAGTCCACATCTATTTGTTAAGTAATGTGTCATTCTCCTCAGTTGCTGGGACTAGTTTAACAAATGTTTAGTTCCTGGGAATATCACCAAAGCTGAGTGTGTCTGCCTAGTGGAATATTATTACAAGATACCATATTATGGAGCCATAAAAAAAGACTAAGGGATCTCATGATCGCATTCAGTTTGGTGATTCCTTCTCCCTGTATGGGGAGAAGTTTTACAATTTCATAAAGCTTCTTAGAAAGGCTTTACCTGGGCTCAATGATATAGTAAATAAGCTTAGGACATGAGGACAATGAAGAGCCACTGAAATAATAAAGGTATCAGACATCTTATATTACAATATTAGAGAGTCCCTGGAAAAAAGTCCAGCAATTGTAGACTCTGGGAAAGGCAAAAATACCTTCTAATTAAAGGATATGTTGCAGTTATAAGTAACAAATGAGAATATGTTGATCATTAATATAGTTATGGTAAAAGAAAATTCATAGCCATTGGAGCAGGAAGAGTCTGGAATGGAGTCTTATAAAGTAAGAATAATGGAGACTAAAAAATCTTATTACTTCTAATACTGAGTTTAATAAATATATGAAAATAGGAAATGATTTGGTGTCCCATTATCAGTGATGATGCTCTATGATCCACATAGTCACTCTTATTTTATAGAGAGACTGTTCCACGACAGCCTTCCTCCCTTTATCCTAAACAGTATCAGGGAAGAAGCCAGCTAACATTGTCAGGTTCATATTCTGCATACCACATGCTTCCTTGCACAAGTATGAGGAGTAATCCAAGGGTGTACTTCTGGGTACTTTCCATTTTCTTATGCCAACACAGCCACCTTTTACTGGCAGCTAATAATGTTTAGCAGAAGAGATGAGGGTTTTGCTGTGCCAGGGATTGATTCTGAGCACATTGTATTTAATAATTTAAATAGTCTGTATTTCACAGATATTATTATTTGAAAGAATCTACTTTTCTCATGCTACATATACATATACATATAACAGCAGTGTGTTTGCGCAACTAGAGAAGGAGAGGTAACTTAGGACTGCTTAACTTGCCAAAGGACGGATTGTCAGGCACTCATTTAATCTGTGCCCCAAGCCAAAATACAATGAACCAGTTATGCTCAGGCCAATAGAGGATTGCAATAGAGACAGAGTTTTGCACACTGAAGACAATCTTTAAAATGCTATGCTACTGATTTCGATTGAAAGTTTATAAAAAATCTTTCTACTTGATTCATGTACTGACATTTAACATGATTTATTCTATAGGCTTTCATACTAGCAATCATGTTTTAACTAGGGAATAGTAGCCCTGACTTTTTAATACTGTTTTCCTCACCTCTTTTGCCTTACAGCAAAGCAGCAAAACTCTAATGAATTTACTCTGGTGTAGAATGGATTATTTTATCTTAATCTCTATCCATTGTTAATATTTTTGTGCTATATTAAATTTACCCAGATTTTATCATGTGATCTCAGCTGTCCTAGTTGTTAAAGTAAGTTTAGGAATTTTAATCTTCAGTGTTATGTTGTATGCATCCCATTTCATATAATGTACATAAACAAATTTATGAATCATATATAATTTGTTATTTATGCTAGATATGAAGGTATATTTATATGCTTATACAATATTCTTTTATTCATATTGTTATTCATAACAGCATTAAACATTCATATGCTTTTGGGTGTACTGGGAGCTATCTCATCAAGCTAATAATTAGGCTTTAGGGATAGACTTCTCTCTCCATGGCCTGAAGCTCCCATTTTTTATTCAAAATTATGCCAGAGATAGTTTATATGCATCTACTCCTTTTGAAAGTGAGAATAGATTGGCTACAATGTACGTATTACAGAAATAGCTAGAATACAAAGTGCTTTTTCTGTCACTCATCACAACTGGTACAGGTAGGAAGAACATGTTTGATTGGCATGCTTCAAAGCACTCAACATGTTTAGTTCATACCCGATTTACAGAATACATACTTCTCAGGAAAAAAGTTAGGATATGTTACTGGAGTAATTATATTTTTATTTCTATAAGAAAATAACATCCAAATTATTGTATTTCAAATATGAATCAATAGCTAGTATATGTGTGGCTGTATATGTGAATACAGGCATGAAGAGTATCTAGTGCATTGGTATGTATCTTCTACTATTTATACTAAGAGAAACCAAATCTTTCTGTCAGACTGAGAATGTTTTCAAGTAAAAAGTAGACCTGGTATACTGAACTCTGGAAGTTCCCAAGTCTTACATAAAAGCAGAGTTCCACATGATCTCCAACACGTCTTGCTATGGTCCCCCAGCTGTATACATCAAGGTAGCCTGTGCAACATCTTTTATCTCCAGGCATTTGCACTAAATATATGTCAGATTCTGCCCATTCCCACTCATTAACAGAACTAACCTGTTATAGAAGCAATACTGAGAATCTAACAACTAAACACTTTGACTAACACTGTGAAACAATACCTGTTATAGAGTGGTACCTATATTAAATTCAGCTTGATTGTCGTTATGGAAAGCAGACAATTTGAACTCTCAGCTGAAGTGTAAGTATTACATGATCTCATGATTTTAGCAATTTTTTTTTAAATGCAGAAAACTGCTGGCCAAAAATCAATGTTGAGTGTCTTTTTCTCACTATTTATTCTATTTATTGTTCATCTGTCTTTCTGTAGAGGGACAGAATCTTAGGTATCTGCAGTTTGTGGCAGTTAGAACATTTGGCAAATACACTGTTAATTTTCCATGTATTAGTTAATGAACTGTACTTAGAGGAACAGTCATAAAATAGATCCATTGCTAACAAACTGTATAAGGATGTTTTGGCCCAGAGCACTGCCTTCTGGTTATCTTCAAAATATAACCTTATCTATGCTAATATACTGTGCTAATATTAGAAGCTCTTATGCCCAAGATCCGCATTTAGATTTTCCTGGATGTGATAATTTATAAATAATATATATGCTCTGTAAGTCTCTTCCCAGCCCATAGCTCTTTTTCAGTGGAGATGCAGATCTCTGAAAAAACAGAATTGAAATAAACTTGCTGTTTAATATACTCCAGTATATTTTTTATATGCCATTTTTAGTTCATGTTCATAAGTATTGGATTGACATGAAATTACAGGATCTCAGTGCTTGCCTAAGCTTGCCTCTGACTTTTTTTACAACTGTCCAAGTGGTCACTGCTTCACCTGTTTCATTTAACAGAATCTCTGAGACTGTCATCCATAACAAAAGTCTGACAAAACAATACGCATGGCAAAAGAAACAATTGCACTTTCTATCAGCTGAAGCTGGAAGAGGCTCCTACACAACTTTCACACTTCAGCTGGGTATCAAAGAGAAAGAAGTAGACTGTGATAAGGAAACTTAAAAATAGACTCATAGCAATCTGAAGGCTGAGGAGGTAATTAGTATTGAACTTCCAGCAAAGAGGAATAACTGACAACCTTATGTGAAAACACCATGGGTCTGCTTATGAAAGGCTGGTGCCATGGATCTTTGGAGCCAGAGAGGTAAGCTAACACCAAATGGAAGAAACAGCTATGAGTAAGATTACTTCTATAACAATTGTAAAGACACAGTTATTGAGGCTGCATTAGTTTGGACTTTTATGTGTTATCAATGCTGTAACTGGACTAGTAATAACTGTTGAGATTTTGGGCTGGTTTTGTTTGTTTTGATTTTCTGTTTGTTGTTGGTTTTTTTGTTTTGGGAGGACTTTTTCTTTTGTGATATTTTAATTAGCTAGCAAAAAATTCTTGGCTCCACATACATACAGTGTGTTGGTTTTTTGTCCATAACAAGATTTTGAGTGCAATGCTACCTTTGGGAGATCTTCCCAAGTGTAACACAGTCTATTCCTGCAGCCTAAAAACATTACCTCCTACTGCATTATAGATACACACTCCTCCTAATTATGGAGTTGAGAATTTTACAATGGTTGATCTAATATTTTTTAAATATTCCAGAATAGTTGAAGTTGAAAGGGACCTCTGGCGGTCATCTGGTCCAAACCTCCTGCTCAGGTAGGCCCACACAAAGCGAGTTCCCATGACCATGTCCAAACACCTTTTGAATACCTTCAAGGATGGAAACTCTGCAATCTCCATGGGCAAGCTGTGCCAGTGCTTGGATAGCCTTAGACTACAAAAAGTGTTTTCTCATATTCAAATGGAAGCTCTTGTGTTTCAGCTTGCGTCTGCCTCTTGCCCTGTCACAGGGCACCAATGAAAAAAGCCTGGCAATGTCTTCTGTACACTCTTCCTTCAGCTGTTTGCACACATTGCAAAGGCCCCCCTGAGCCTTCTTTTCTCTAAACAGTCCCAGTTCTCTCAGTTTTTTTTCCTTATAGGAGAGCTGCTCCAGTCCCTTCATCATCTTAGCAGCCCTTTATTGGACCAATATGTTGCAATCTCTTTTATTGAGCCTTTAATCTGTTTTTAGCATACAAAAATGTATATTTTGTGATTTTTAGATTATAAATAGCTTTTCTTCTCTTTACTGTGCAGGGAAAAATTCTTCTAACATGAAGGGAAAAATGAAATTTACCAAATTAGTTTTAATTTTTATGTAATGATGGAAGGTACAAAAAACCCAACCAAATAGTCTGAGTGTTCACTGGCTTCTAAATTTATCAGCTGTTTTGTCCAAAGGCTGGTATGGAAAAGAGTTGAAAGAAAAGGAAAAGAGGATGGAAAATAAAACATGTTAAGAAGAGGACTAAGTTATGAGCAAGGTTAATATCAGAGGTTGTCTGTTCTTTCCTTATGTGCATATATGTCTCTGTCTCCTCTGTCTAGGAAGGTTGCCTGAGGATATACAAGTTCACAGCATGTGTGGAATAGAAGACAAAAAACACAAAAGCTTATTATTAATGTTGCTGTAATGGATTGTAAGGAATAGAGAAAAGTGATCAACTATTCTAACTTTCATAATTCTGTGCATAACAAAGTAGGTGGGTTTGGTTGTTTTTTGTTTGTTTGTTTTTGTTTTGTGTCCTTTGCAGGCAATATAGAACTGCAGTGATTTTCTGGGTCAAGAAACTTTTTCTCACTCTATCAACATTCTTTCAGGGATCTGTTCAGTTTAATATCCTTGTGGGTTTTTCAACTTCAAGTAGGATTTCCTTTCCCTCACTAAGTGATGTGGAGTGGCTCAGTCATTATTCCCCAAGGTCAGAGTTTGCAATTTTCATTGATTTCTCACAGTTTGCCTTCCGTTTTGAATTTTTCCTTCTTTGCATTATGTGGCATGTATACCTTCCCTCAACAGGTCAATCTACTATTAATTCTATGCAATGCATAGACACACTCTGCTTTCAGTTCACTAATCTATGCTGTAACAGTTGTTGAGAAAAGCTTGTATGCACATGGAGATTGTTATTTTGAAAAATATTATTCTGTAATTTGGGATGGTTTCCTTTATATTTTTTAATGATAATACAACTGTTTAAGTGAAATTTCATTACTTAAATACCTGTACATACATAAATATGTATATGAAATATTACAATATTAGTGGGATAGCAAAAATGTAATAATGTTAAGAATAAGCAGTTTTATATCAGAAAGGTTTTTCGTTAAAATAGTGTTATAGGATCTTCCTTTATATGGGAATTGTTGAAATGTCAAACTCATTACAAAAAAATCTAAGGTTAATTCTAGAATCCTAAAGTGTGTTCTGAGTATCACTAACGCAGGACTGTCAAAATGATCTGACAAGTCAAACAATGGAAAAATTTACCTTTTCTTTACAACATCAAAAGTACAGACATGTGAAATCGGTCTATTTTATAACTTCCAAGAAGAGAAAAAATGTTGTTTAATAACTACATTTTCTTTCTTTCTTTTATTTATTTAATAGAGCACATTTTGATGTTAGACTAGATAACTTCTCATATGCTTTTTTCTCCTTTCATAAAATATGCAGGTGGCTGGGTCAGGTATTCAAATTAAGGCATTCAGATGCAATACCTAAACTAGAAAATTTCCTGGACTCTCTCTATTGTTCATTAAAAGAAATTCACTCTTCCAGGTTGTTCAGTTCTTGCAAGTACGGAATCACCCTTGAATACATGGACCTTTGAAATTCTGTCCAAAGTTAGTGAATCCATGTATTTTTGTGACAAAAGCATTTCAGCTATAGAAGACAAACATTTTGGAAGTTGTTTCATGTACTAAAATTTGCTTTAATAATAGTTTGATCAAAATGTTTAACTACATTTGGGGGGGGGAGGGGGGAAGGCACTCCAAGTTGGTTTGGATCATCTTTCTCAGTTTCTACTGGGATGCAGAGAATTTGCCAGATATACACTTGAGAGGTGGTAAATCTGAAAGGTTAATAGCAGTAAATGGATGTGTGACTGAAAGGCAAGAAGAGCAGTGGTACAATAAAAGTGATTCTGGTTGTCTCTGAAATTTTTTGAAATCAAAACCAACTAAAAATGAAAATTGTTCTTTCCAATTCCCTAGGGCTGCCTTAGCTCATTTGGAGCTCTGAGTTTTGCTATATTTTTAGCTTCTGTTAGAGAAGTTCCAATGAAGAATCCTTTTATTTTTTAATAAATTATTTTAAACTTGCAAATATCAGATTAGGGACTCCTCAAAAATCAGAATAACTCATTTTCTTAATTTGATTTCTTTATTGATTCATCCACAAAATTGGGGAAAATTTGTTTGATTAGCCCAAGATTTTTTTCCTGTTGCTTTTCTAGTCCTCTCCATTTAACAGAAAGGCTTTTCTGAAGTGTATTTTTTGAGAATCAGAATAGTTTTAGAGAGTAAAACCTTATTCTTCCTTTATTTTGGGAGTTTGGTCTTTCCCAGGCACCACACCACTTTAAGTTAGAATTTCTGTAATTGTGATCTTAATCTGTAGACCCTTTACTGAAGGTTCGCTGAAACTAATCTGATTTAGGAGGATATTTTATTTCCTACAGAGCCACAGGATTTTGTTTCACTTGTGAAACATGTAATAGCTCTCTCCCAACTGCTGTGTTTGTATTTCCCCTTTGCAGCAGTAAAGTGTACTTCTGTACATGCAGGCTTTGGTCAAGCATTGGTGTAAGCTGGTAGAGGAGGATCTGTACCAGAGTCCCAAAGCTTGGAAATGTTCCAGGTTTCATCAGCTGAGATACAGCTATGACACATATGGTTGCATTTAGCTTTCTATCTTTTTAGCTTTCTTTTTAGTGTGAGAGAGGAAGAAATAAAACAACAGCAGAAGCAGTAGGACTTAAGATAAATGAGTTGTGTAAAAGACAAAACTATATATCTCAGTAGCAAAACAAAGGCATTGAAATAATTCCTACAATAATTTCTATTTTATTTTAACTCATTATGCACTCTTTGCACCTGTCATGAGGTGTCAATTGCAAAAGAAAAGAGAAATGTAATCTGTGCAATTGCCAACTGAGGAGGACAAATATAGAGCACTAAATGGGAAAACTGATGAGAAACTCAAAACTTCCATTCTGCTCTGTTACTGATGAAATCATGTGGTGCCAGAAATCTTTGTCATATATGTTATTTTACATTGTTTATAAATCAACAATCCATATGGTTTCAGTGAAACTGCATTAGTTTAAATTCAACCATCCTGTTTTATTCTTGATACTTTGCCACTGTGAAACCACAAAGTTTTAATGAAACTCCTGTGCCATTGTTTAAGACTCAAGAAGGGAAGCCAGACTTTGTTTATTAAGGATGTGGATGAAGTATTTCATATTTCAGTTGGTCATATACAATGCCAATAAACCTGTGGTTTCAAATATCTTTTCTTAGTCAAGTAGGCAGTAGTTTCCAGGGAGTTTAGCTGTCCTATACACTGAAATAATAAACTCCAGAAAAGAATATAACGTTCATAAACAATATTGGACACAGAGTAGTCTAGGAAATGGAGTTTCACCTGTATATATCTTGACTGTAACTGCTGAAACCGTAGAAATCATAAATAATACAAGATTTTATGTTTTACATAGTGTGAGTTTTATAGAGCTCAAATGGAACATAATAAGGAAACAGCAAAGCTCTCCCTGGGTACTTCATAAGTCGTGGGATGAATTTTCTTCACTGATGCAAAGTGAGATTTTTTTTTCTTCTATTGCAGTGGAGGGAAAACAGCAGGGATGCATTTAATTTCATAGAAGCTATATATAACTGCTAATTACATATGACAAGAATTGATTGATATATACCTGAACTAACACAAATTCTGTTTAACAGGATAACCCTGTGTGGTCCAAATTCTGGGTGCTGAGAAGGCCTTTAATGTCTTACAATTACATATATGATTTGCTGGAACATGTTCTAAAATTTATATGATAGGTCTTCCAAATCATGTGGGATAGAGAGTGAGATTATGCAGAGAGACAATTAAGAAAGTATTTAGGAAGAAGATAGGACAAACAGGAGTGATCAGGTGCAGGGCTCAGGCAGAGAAGCATACTGACCAGGTCCATTTTACAAGTGACTGACACTTTTATATACCCTTTTCTGTCTATTCTTCTTTTGTTCATCCCTGATCCTCTAGCCCTGCACATTCCATTGTCAATTTGTGTAGCTCCAGTGATCCTTTAGCACCTTGGACCCTCGGGTTTGCATCTTTATTATCGACAAGCGCCTGGTTTTCCTGCAGTTTCTTGATAGCACATTGATTGTTGTGACTGACCAGGTTTGTTTCTGGTAATTGTCTTTCTTATGTTTGTTTGTATCTCTGCATGTTCTATTATTTTTTCCCTTCTTCTTATCATAACAAGACTAGGTCTTTGATGATATAATTCTATGGAAATAAATGTTCCCTCATTTTAAATACCCTCATTAATTAGTGACTGATCAGATTTGGTTCTCAGTATTGTCTCCCTTATCATTTGTTAAAGGTCCTTGACCACATACAGAGGGAAGGAAGGAGTGGACCTCTCTCCTTCCATATACCCTTCCATTTAGAGTCTCAAAAATTTGTCTTCAGTTAACATTGTCTTCCTCTGAATAGAGTAGTGGTGACCTATAAAAGCAACTGGAATTAGAGAATAGCTAGGGTTGGAAAGCACCTCTGGAGATCACCTAATCCAAATTTCTGCTCAAAGAGGTTCAGCTAAAACAGCCCATTCAGGGTCATGATTGCACAAACTCCCTGGGCAGCCAATTCCAGTGCTCAACTATTCTTAAAGAATCTCCTGCATTTGTATTTTTGCCCATTTCTTCTTGTTCTCTTACTGAGCACAACTGAGTCTCCTTTGTCTTTTTTATACCATATCATCAAGTATTTTTATATATTCATAAGATCCCCCTGAATCTTCTCTTCTCCAGGTTAAACAGTTCCAGCTCCCTCAGCCCCTCTCACAAATGTTTTACTCTCTTAAGAATCATTCTAGCCTGTAACAGTGTCCTACTATCACTCTAGTGAAGTAGTGATATCCTGTGTTCAAAGTGACTTTTTCAGACTCTTCTGCATCATCAGAACAAGAGGAGACTAAATCAGAGGGATAGGAGCTGAATACCTTAAAAAAAAGGTAAAAGTTTGGGAAATTTTTGTTTTAATCCACAAGTGATAAAACACAGCACTAGTGTCACAGTTGAGTGTTAACCTGCTTGAAAAAATATATCAGTATATTACAGAGTTCAGTCTGAAAACTGTAATTCTAAGTCTAGACCGGTTAGTTGCTTTTCATGGTCATTTCTGAAAGCAGAAACAAATTTCTGTCCTTGTTTGGTTGGTTTTCCACACACCTTTATATATGGGATTTTTTTTTTAATATTACATCAAAAGCTAGGTTTAGATTGATAGATATTCTATGCTAAAATCCAAGGGAAGTCAGGAAAGATAAACAACTTTATTTTGTCATCCCGTGAAGAAAGTGTCAGGGCCTTGAGTGCACACGCAGGCTTCACTGACATTGCCCAGCGTATCCTGGAGCTTCTTTCACCCCTCCCCATGGCCCAAGACTCCAGTTCAGTCCTAGGTCTAGTCCTGAATGGGTCCTGTCTTAATGTGGGCACAGGGATGCAGGTGATGGCCCCAGGTGAGACTGTTTAGGGGCCACAAAGGCCACTGCTGCCTTCAGGACCCTGTCAGCAAGCGCAACTAATTGAGCTCACCACATATGCAAAATACATTTGAACAAGAGGTGGCTTTTTTTAAGCTGCCTGAGAAACCGTGTTCAATGCTTAGGACAGTGGTAATTTTCAATAGGCTTTTTACCTATTCTGTGGGATTACCCAGTCTAACGTGGAGCCTTTGAAACTTTAAATGTTTTGTATGTAGCATATAGATCACGAATGGATCACTACAGAATCTGCGACTTCCAGTTAGGTCTGGTGATACCTCAGATAGAGCAGGGATGGAAGTTGCAACTGATAAATTCCAGGAAGCTTGTGTTCATAGCCTTTTCCTTGGAGTGTATGGATAATAAAATGGAATGGTACCCACCCTACAATTGGATCTACTACAACTAGGAATGGAGAGCAACTTCAAGTTTCTAGTTAAAAGATTAAAAGTGTAAGGCTTAATATACACTCCATACAGGATTAAATTCTTAACTCTAATGCACAAAGGACTGACTATCTAAGAGCAGAAATCAATCTTCTTTTTACTGGAAGTAGTCAAGTTTAAAATTTTTGTTGAAGGTTTTACCAAGTGAGAGACAGACTAGAGGAGATGCAAGCTTGTTACTACAGTAACAGGAAGAAAGGAAAGCTACAGTGGTAACTCATGACTTAGCAAATTCTGCAAACAGGTTCTGTAACTTAATCACAGGATAACTGGGATAATCATGCTGATACTGTCAATGTCTCTATAATTTAGCTCTAAAAAGAAAATTTTGTAGCAATCGCTCTTTTTTCACATAATAGTAATCAACCTGTTTTTCAAAAACAGAGCAAACAGTTGTATACTGATGCAAACGAAAAAGAGCAGAACACTGAAATGATTTTTTCTGCAATGTTTGATTTATCCAGCTGCAAATTTTTCTTATAGTAGGGCTAAAAGAGTCAGTAGACTTTATTATCGTAGTCTTCTGACATTCATAGCATGCGGAAAATAGTGTCTCTGTGCTTCCTTGTAGAACAAGTAGTCATGGTCTGTTAAGTGTCCATCTTCAAATTCTCTAAATACTTTAGCTTCAAATATAAATATATTAGTAATGATTAAATTTCTTTGATAACTGAAAAAAATAAAATAGTGCCTGTATATAAGCACAATCAGCACATATGAGCATTAGGTTTATTTATGAAGTCATTCAGAAATGTACTTTTTATTTTCTTTCGGTTAGATTTAGAAATAGCTTTCCACCAACTTTAACCAAACAGGACACAATTACCTCTGAAAAGCATGCAGACATAGATAGAGTAAATAATTACCTGGCCTTTAAAGAATGTTAAAATAATAAAATTGATTATATGTGCTATTCAAAAAGCCAGAGATACCTGGCTGAAATCAATTAAAATAGGTACATCCCTACCCATTCTTTTCACACTGAGAGTATTTCTAAGGGAACTAAATATATTATAAAATGTCAGAATTGTTTTTTCAAAACTGCATACAGATCTTTCCACAACACACATGTATTTTTTTCCACAATTAGCATGATGTTGATCAGTGTTTTGCTTTGATAATCTGCAGGTTTTTTCATGGAAACAGTCCTATGGAAAAAAATTCTTCCGTTTATTCTCATGTGATTTGTAGTATTGCATATAAGGTGTGCTTAAATATGCTGTAATTATCAATCTAGTTCTGACATCTTTACTCATTCCCTCTTCTGTAATCTGTGTTTTTCAGCAGTACCACTCTTAAAAGCTCTTTTAGCTAGCTGTTAATATTTGGGGTCTTTTTAATTGGAAATTGAATAAATTTCTTCCTTCTCTCCAGGTGGAGATTATTTAAAATATAAACTCTACCCATGTGCTCTTTTGTTTACATATCAAGATGTAGGAAAATCTGATGAGGAAGTCTAGTTAGTCCTTAAGGTAGATATTTTGTTTGCTTGTTTTCATAAAGGATTGGCAATTACAAACTTTGAAACAGACTCGGGAAAGTTTTGTAAATCAAGTTTGGGGGTACTGTCAATTTTAAAATGGCATGTCATGAAATATCAGAATACCTTTAATTGAAATATAGATTTGTGGAATAGGAAAGGCTCCTGGTATGTAGCATACACTGTTTAAGTCATATTATTTATGCAATCTGGATTTAAAATCTAAGGGAAATTAAATGGTATTTTTAAAAATCCATAGGAGTTGATAAAACATTTCATATGCAGGTCAGTCTCAGAGAAGTTAGTTGTATTATAAATTAGGGATTTGCCTTTGACAGATTTCTAAATGAATAGGTAAGAGGTAGCAGAGTAATCACACAGTAAGGACACATATTCACAAGAAGGAATAGATGTATATTAGCTCTGCCTACAGTTAAAGCTTGTGGCAAGTCAGCCAATATAAACACACACAAAACTGAATTATATTGCACCTTTTACTAAAAATCATATCCCTGTGGTTTATTTTTCCTATACCATGAATTTGTTTAAACTTGCAATTTCATGCTAGAAAATCTCTACTTTTAGTACTATTAAACAAGCCAGATAAGTGGATAAGGAACTGGCTGGCTGGTCGTATCCAGAGGGTAGTGGTCAGTGGCTCAAAGTCCAGCTGGAGATCAGTGACAAGTGGTGTCCCTGAGGGCTGTGTACTGGGACCTGCACTGTTTAATATTTTTATAAACGATATCGACAGCAGCATTGAGTGCAGGTGACACCAAGTTATGGGGTGCTGTTGATAAATTGGAGGGGTGAGATGTCATCCAGAAGGACCTGGACAAGCTAGAGAGGTGGGATCAGGTGAACCTCATGAGCTTCAACAAGACCAAGTGCAGGGTCCTACACCTGGGTCGGAACAATCCCCACTATCAATATAGGCTGGGGGATGAGAAGATAGAGAGCAGCCCTGCAGAAAAGGATTTGGGGGTGCTGGTGGATGAGAAACTGGACATGAGCAAATCATGTCAAAGGCCAATCGCATCCCGGGCTGCATCAAAAGAAGCATGGCCAGCAGATCCAGAGAGGTGATTCTGCCCCTTTACTCTGCTCTGGTGAGACCTCATCTGGAATACTGTGTCCAGTTCTGGAGCCCTCAATACAGAAAGGACATGGACCTGATGGAGCAGGTCCAGAGGAGGGCCATGAGAGTGATCAAGGGGCTGGAACACCTCTCCTACGAGGACAGGCTGAGGGAGATGGGATCGTTCAGCCTGGAGAAGAGAACACTTTGGCGGGGCTTACTAGTGACTTTCCAGTACCTAAAGGGAACTTACAAGAAAGCTGCAGAGGGCCTGTTTGCAAAGGCCTGTAATGAAAGGACAAGGTGCAATGGTTTTAAATTGGAGAAGAGTAGATTTAGACTGGATATTAGAAAGAAGTTCCTCACCACGAGGGTAGTAGAATACTGGAACAGGTTGCCCAGGGAGGTAGTTGGGGCCCCATCCCTGGAGGCATTAAAGGTTAGGCTTGACAGGGCTCTGAGCAACCTGATCTAGTTGGGGATGTCCCTGCCCACTGCAGGGGGGTTGGACTAGATGATCTCCAGAGGTCCCTTCCAACCCAAACCATTCTATGATTCTACGATTTGCAATAGTAACAATGACAATCATGATAATGTGCAAATTATTGAAAATTTATAGTCTAATATCAGATGATGTTTCTGTTTATGACCAGTTTCTCATATTGTTCACAACTGTTGTATCATAACTTTTTCAGATGGCCTTCCTCATTTTCATTTGAGATTTCACCATATTTTTCCAGAACATACTTCTTTTATCTTAAGATTCAGTGAAAAGCAGTGAGAAGAAGGGCAAGGATATTTTGCTGCCAAATGTGTTCTCAGAAGACATGGCTTTATGGGTTTAAAGGGTAATTGAAACTGGAAATTTCTCTCGTTACTCAAACCAAAATTAGATCAGATCTAAGACTTCCAGTCATGAGCAGAAAACAGATGGAATTACCTTGAAATCAAATAGAATAGCTTCTAATAATGAAATGCTTTTGTTGCTATTATCAGATATTGCTTGATTGTAAAGTTAGCTGCTTTCTGCTTCATTGAATGGACATTTAATTACTTACCTTGTGTGGCCAATAAGAGTTCCCTGAGTGTGGTAGGAAAGGAGACAATTCATTCTGAAGCAAATGGTTATCAGTAGGAAAGAATTACTGTCCAAGTTATAGTTTGTCTCAAGTGTTCTTATTAGCTGGTGGGAGCATTCTGAAGTGACATAAAATAACCTATTTGTGTAAAGGCAGGATTGCTAGATTGCTTTAAAAGAAAAACAAAACAAAACAAAAACCAACCAAACAAAAAAAAACAACAAACAAACAAAAAAAGAAAGCTCACCTCTTAGAAGGGGAAACATTTATTCCACAAACAGATAAAAAAATGCAAAATTTGAATTGTACAAAAATTAGGAGTGTCACAAACTTCAGGCTTTCTGAAGCCCAGATTTTATTCTATCTTGTAGTTGATTAGACCTTTTGGATAAATCACACACTGATGTTTGTAAAACTTTTGTGAGGAAACAAATAACTATACTACATTTTTTCCATGAGTAAGGTCTTAGAAGAATGATAAATGCAGAGGGAAAGTGAAAAAAAAATTTGTGTGTTTTTAAAGTCACAGATGAAAACATTTTGTGAAACAGCAGGGTAGTGGTCTTTACTGCTACTCAGAAGAGATTCTCTTCTTTCAGGTTAAGTGTTTGATCCTTGAGAAAAATTATCTTGACACCTGGTAGGACCATCTGTGCTCATAGCTCTGTTTCCTCTATGCTCTTAAAATGTCTTTAGATGTCATTTGTTGAATGTGGAAATACTACTTTAGAAATAGTAAAAATATAATAGCTTATATGTCCACAGTCATATGTAGCTTAGCAACCCAGTAAATGTTGTACTGCATTAAGCTAACAACAGAGGATACAAGCCTTAACAGACTTTTAAAAACTAGCTTTGGCTTGTCTGAAGCTGTGTTTTATTTTATTGGGCTGTAACAAAAATTATATAAGATTCAAATGAATGTTATTTACCTTGGTTTAAATGTTGCACAATTTTTGCATAATGCTTATTATTGTAAATATTTTTTAAACAACTAGAAAACAGTAACAATTGTTTTTTATGTACAGCATGAACTATCTATGACCTTTGAATAATATGCAGTGTAGTGGAACATTCTCTATCATGTGACAGCAAAAGCTTTGAAAGTACATACTGGACTTCTTGGGGTTATTAACAAATAAGCAGTGGTCACTTACTGGTTATTAAAGGGATGCAACCTTGGGAAGTGCAGTAAAAGCAGTTTTAGTGGTAATAATCCCAAAGAACAAGTATCCAAAATGTGTAAAACACATGATATATAATAAATTTGCACGGACCTCTGAACCACTATTGAAAGTACAAGTCATAGAATCATTTTCGCTTAAAGAGGCCTTTCAGATCATCAAGTCCACAGTTAACCTAACACTACTACCCAGTCACCACTAAACCATGTCCCAGAACACCATATATACACATCTTTTAAATATCTCCAGGGATGGTGACTCCATCACTTCACTGGGCAGCTTGTTCCAATTCTTGTAGTGAGGGATCCGAAACTTAACACAGTATTCAAGATATGACCTCACCAGTACTGAGTACAGGGGGACAATTACTTCCTTAGTCCTGCTGGCCACAGTATTTCTGATACAAGCTAGGATCCTCTTGGACCTCTTGGCCACATTGGCACACTGCTGGCTTATGTTCCGCTGGCCCTCATCCAGCACCCCCAGGTCCTTTTCTGCCAGACAGCTTTCCATACACTCTTCCCCAGTCTGTAGCACTGCAGGTCACTAAAAGTTGTTGTGACCCAAGTGCTGGACCCAGTGCTTGGCCTTGTTGAAACTTACACCATTGGCCTTGACCCATAAAGCCAGCTAGTCCATATCCCTCTGAAAAGACTTTGTACCCTCAAGCAGATCAACACTTCCACCCAACTTGGTGTTGTCTGCAAACTTACTGAGGGTGCACTTGATCCCCTTATCTAGATCATTGATAAAGATATTAAAGAGAACTGGCCCCAACACTGCACCCTGGGGAACAGCACTTGTGACCAGTTGCCAACTGGATGCAATACCATTCACCACAGCTCTATAGGCTCAGCCATCCAGCAAGTTTTTTACCCAGCAAAGAGCCCACCTGTCCAAGCCATGCGCAGCCAGTTTTTCCAGGAAAATGCTGTGGGAGACAGTGTCAACGGCTTTACTGAAGACCAGGTAGACAACATCTACAGCCTTTCTCTTATCTACTAAACAAGTCACCTTATCANTCAATTCTGCTCCAGCCCGAACTAGGACACCTTCCCTGGCACTAAAGTCAGGCTTACAGATATATAGTTCCCTGGATCCTCTTTCTGGCCTCTCCTGTACAAGGGTGTCACATCTGCTAATCTCCAGTGGTCTGGTACCTCCCTAGTTAGCCAGAACTGCTGACAAATCATCATCATAGAATCATAGTATGGCCCAGTTTGGAAGAGACCTTAGAGATCATCTAGTTCCAATCCCCCTGCCATGGGCAGGGATGCCACACACTAGACCAGGTTGCCCAGGGCCACATCCAGCCTGGCCTTGAACACCGCCAGGGATGGGGCATCCACAACCTCTCTGGGCAACCTGTTCCAGTGCCTATGATGGAAAATGATGGAAAGCAGCTCNTAGACAACATCTACAGCCTTTCTCTTATCTACTAAACAAGTCACCTTATCATAGAAGGAGATCAGGCTAGTCAAACAGGACCTGCTTTTCATGCTGCCTGGTGGCACTCAAGGTGGTGTGCTCCATAACCTTCTGTTATGGTTTGAGTGAAATAACGAGACTTGTGGACTGGAAAAGGCAAAATAACTTTAACTACTTCAATGAAAAGCATTAACAGATNATCATAGAATCATAGTATGGCCCAGTTTGGAAGAGACCTTAGAGATCATCTAGTTCCAATCCCCCTGCCATGGGCAGGGATGCCACACACTAGACCAGGTTGCCCAGGGCCACATCCAGCCTGGCCTTGAACACCGCCAGGGATGGGGCATCCACAACCTCTCTGGGCAACCTGTTCCAGTGCCTATGATGGAAAATGATGGAAAGCAGCTCAGTGAGATCTCAGTTAGATCTTCTGCCAGCTCCCTCAGTACCTTTGGGTGGATCCCATCTGGTACCATAGACTTATGAGTGTCTAGGTGGAGTAGCAGGTTGCTGACTTTTTCCTCTTGGATTATAGGGACAT
The DNA here is from genome assembly GCA_013396975.1 of Bucco capensis. Taxonomy (NCBI): domain Eukaryota; kingdom Metazoa; phylum Chordata; class Aves; order Piciformes; family Bucconidae; genus Bucco; species Bucco capensis. The sequence goes on along the minus strand of VWZO01011727.1, from coordinate 109,912 downwards.
TATTCTGCTCCTCATCTCTGTCATTCAGCTCATGGGGGCTGGGCAGTCAGAAAACAACTTTTCTTATTAAAGACTGAGGCAAAGAGGGCATTAAGTACCTCAGCGTTTTCCTCATACTTGGCCACTCTGTTTCCCCTCACATCCAATAATGGGTGGAGATTCTCCTTAGTCCTTCTTTTGTTGATTTATTTATGGAAATATTTTCATTGTCTTTTACGGCAATAACCAGATTACGTTCTAGTTGAGCTTTGGCCCTTCTAATTTTCTCCCCGCATAACCTCACTGTACTTTTGTAGTCTTCCTCAGTTGCCTGCCTCTTCTTCCATAGGCCATAAACTTTCCTCTGCTGCCTGAGTTTCAGCCAAAGCTGCCTGTTCAGCCAGGCTGGTCTTCTTCCCCATTGGCTCATCTTATGACACTCTGGGATAGCCTGTTCCTGTTCCTTTAAGATTTCTTTGTTGAAGAATGTGGAGCCTTCCTGGACTCCTTTGCCCTTCAGGACTACCTCCCGAAAGACTCTGTCAACCAGTCACCTCACCAGGTCAAAGTCTTCCCCCTAGAAGTCCAAGGTAGCAGTTCAATTGACCCCCCTCGTTATTTCCTCAAGAATTTAAAACTCGTTTCATGATTACTATGCCCAAAAAGACCTCCAACATTCACATCATCCACAAGTCCTTCTCTGTTCGTGAACCACAGGTCTAGCAAGGAGTCCTCCCTAGTTGGTTTATTCACAAACTGTGTCAGGAAGTTGTCTTTCACACACTCCAGGAAACTCCTAGACTTTTTCCTCTCTGCTGTGTTCTATTTACAGCAGACACCTGGTAGGTTGAAGTCCCCCATGAGAAAAAGTAGTAGTGATTGTGAGACTTCTCCCAGCTGCTTACAGAATATTTCATCTGCCTCTTCATCCTGATTGGCTTATTTATTACAGACTCACACAATGATATCTGCCTTGTTGTCCTTCCCTCTGACTGTTCCCCATAAGCACTCAACCTTATAGAATCATAGAATCATAGAATGGCCAATTTCAACTCCATCTGTGCCTTGACCTTCCTGACCCCAATCCTACACTTCCTAGCCATTTCCCTGTACTCATCCCAGGTCACTTGTCCCTGTTTCCAAAGCCTGTGCATTTCATTCTTACACCTCAGGACAAGAAGCAGGTAATTATTTAGCCACATCACCATCATCACCATCATTAAGCTCAAGACAGTCAAAACACTCCCTTAACTGCCTCTCCTTCCTAGCCTTTCCCTTCTGAAGAGCTTATAGCCATCCAATGCAGCACTTAGTTGTGCAAACCATCCAGCAGCTTTCTGTGATGCTAACTATATCATAGTTTTCTTGCTGTACAATGCATTGTTCCACAAACATTGGCATGCTGCCCCTGGGATTATCTCTAGCAAGCCTGATTTTATCCCTTCCCCCTTCAAAGCCAGTTTAAAGCTCTTTCAGTGAGCTCTGCTAACTCCTTTGCAAAAATCCTTTTCTCCCTTAGCGACAGTTGAACCCCATCTGTCACCAGCAGGCAAAAAACCCAAAGTCCTGCTGATGACACCAGTCTCAGAGCCAGGTATTGATCTTCTCTCATCATTGCCTGCAACTCGAAGGGTAGAGGACAACATTACTCATGCTCCTGACTCCTTAACCAGTTAATCCAAGGCACTAAGGTCTCTCAGATTTCTTGTTGCAACTATCGCTGCATACCTGAAAAATCAATAACGAAGAGTAATCTTAAGGCCATAGTTTTATTGGCACATCTTTAACCTGCCCCCTAGGAACGCAGCAGAATTCCTGAAGAAGTGCATCTGGTCTGCATACTGGGCCTTCTGTTCCCTTCAGAAGGGAGTCAACTGTGTCAATGACCTGTCTTTCTCCTTTGTGGAAGCATTTTTAATGCAGGGCACAGGCCAACTAAACCTCAGTGACACTGCCAGGCTGGATGAACCATTGTCCTTGTTATTGTTCATTTCTGCTTGCAGATCCTCATACCTGTTATGCAAGGGCACCCGGGAAGGTGGGGTTGTTACTGAGGAGATGCACCTGCTGCACCATGCAGAAACTTGTCACCATTGCACCCTCTCCTTCAGTTTATTGTTCAGTAAGATGGAGGGAGGTGTGTCATGTGTCCTGTCTACCTGTTGGGACTGTCCCAGGGAATGTAGGGTATGATTCCAGTGGTCAGTCTCCCCCTCGCATTCCGTGATGCTTCTCAACCTATTCACCTCCTCCCAGAGCTCTGTCACTAAGCAGAGGAATTCCTCTACCTGGGCACACCTCCCACAGGTGTGCTTACTGCTGCCATCCTGTATTGGTGTAAGAGTAAGGCTCACCTTGCAGCCTGGTGCCTGGGTGGCTGCATGCTCCCACAGAAGCTCCAATCTGAGAAGCTGTGTTAGTTGTGGTGGGTGCAGAGCTGAGAGAGGCCATGGCTTTCTGCTGGCTGAATACCATCACTCCTTGGTCAGGGCTGGCAGAGCTTCAGCACCCTTCCTGTGTGAGCTGCTCTGCAAACTTGTATGCCATGCCATGCTCTGGGCTGAGGGAGGGGCAAGGCCCTGTTAGCATGCTCTGTTTGTGGCACTCCTGGTCACTAGCACTCTTCAGTGGCTTCTTTTATTGTCAAGGGGGTGGTCACCATTGTCCAGGCAACACTTAGGTGTCATCAGCCTCTCCCACAAGAGCTGCCAGCTCCTGGCAGATCTCTCATCTCCCCTGGTGTTTCCCTAGCTCAGGGAAACCTCAGACAACTTGCTGTATGCTGACATCTGCTGCTCCACTATGGGTCAGGCTATCTTCACAGCAGTTCCCCTTGGTGACTGGTCTTTTCTGTATGTTTGATAATATGCTGCAAGTAGACCTAAGAGTGAGGAAAAAGAAACCATGCAGTCCTCCTAGAAAAGGATTTAGAGCACTGACGGCCTTTTCTACACCCTCCCTCAGTGAACCCAATTTCCTGAGGACCCATAAGGGCAGTGGAAAGCTAAGCATAATACAAGAGAAAGGCATGAAGTTGTATTATCTAATAAATATTCTACTCAATCATTGAAAAGCACTTTTATCTGCTGTCAAATAAGTTTGAGACCTATGACCTTGTGGCTAAATCCTTTAGTGACAAATTTTATGTTCATATCTTGACTTTAAATTGCAAAGTTTTACAGCTAAATCAAGTTCTCAGGTGCAGTCTGAAAGAGTCTCCTAATTATGAACTACTTTAGAAAATTAATAGAATGCTCATTATCTACTGCATTATGGGAGAATCAGAGGACAACAAACAATTCTCTGTGCAACTATGTGCATCCTCTTCTTATGTTATATTCAGATCTTGGCTATACCTTTGAAACTCAGGTAAGGGTATCTACACAGCTGCAGATCCAATTTTCATGCTTCATTAAGAATTAAGCAAATTAGAAGTTTCAAGTATGGAGGGAATACTTTATTTTACTTTCTCAGGGGCTTCTACCTAATCATTTAAAGATGTATTCCAAAATAAAATCCAGGAAATAAACTGTTTTTTCAAGCTACACAAAGCTAAATTGAAGAAATTGGTATTTGCCTGCTTTATTTACTGTAATGTGGAATCTTTCAAGTCTACGAGTGACATGTCCTTTCAAAGTGTGCTTCATAAAAAAATAACAACCCGCACAAACCAAAAAACACCCCAACCCTCAAGGAAGTTGTGTTGCATATAGGGGGAAAAGAAAAAGAACTGCACTACCTTCCAAGTACAAATAAATGTAAAGCAACATACAGTAAATTTCTTTAGACCACAGACCAATAATGGTAACTACCCTGCCTCCAGACAATAAACATATCTTTCTTTAGAAAACAGCTTTTCAAAAGTGAAATTGTGGTTCTGAGGTAACTGTTTATATTTCCTGCCATTTTAAAGCTAGGTGTCACATCGTCTATCTAAACTCTTAGAAATCAGAGGGTGAAGAAGCCTCAAGGTGACTACAGAAGAGAAAGGTGCTTATCCTTTTCTGCTGCCCTGTGAGACTGAAGCTTGCTATTTGGATAGAGTATGTGAAATGGCCATTTGGAGTACTGGAACAGCATACAGAAGATGATTGAAAAACCTGTCTCTAAATGTATTTAGGCAAGGAGAGAGGCATGTAGTTTGAGAAAGTATATACTAGCAAAGATTATAAATAATTCAGAAAAGTTTTTCAATGTAACACCTTTTTATCATGTTTATTGGACATCTCCCCCAAAACATAAAATCATTTCACTGTATGTCTTCAATAACTATAGTTTTTCTGTGTTAATCACAAATTAGATGTGGGAATGTGCCTGCTGTACTCTGACAAAAATTTCTATGAAGATCAGTAAGACTGTAGCCTTATCACTACAGAGATTCCTCTGGAAAAAGATCATACATTCTCTCGATAGTTAATCAAGAAGTGATATTTAACTCACTTTCCACTAAAGGATTATCCTTCCACTCCAGCACAACACAGACTTCAAAACAGCAGGTGATTTGTTGAATTACAGTACATGCTGTCTCTCTGTTCTATGAGAATCCATTAAGATCAATTAGTACTTCTATTTCCTTGGAGCTTTTCATAATCATTTTCTCAAAGTACTTTGCAAAGATTAATACTACAGATTTTCATGTCACTTATAAATCATTATTTTGTTATTAATACTGGTGACTGAGGATACAGAGAAGGTGGAATTACTCAATGCCACCTTCACGTCAGTCTTTACTGCTAATGCCAACTACTAGGAGTCCCAGAACTTCAAAACTGCAGAGGAAGATGGGAAGAAGGTAGTTTTTACCTCAGTTGATGAGGTTTGGGTCAGAGATCAGTTGAGCAAACCAGACATCCACAAGTCCATAGGCCCAGATGGGATGCACCCAAGAGTGCTGAGGGAGATGGCAGAGGTCATTGCTAGGCCACTCTCCATAATCTTTGAGAGGTCCTGGAGAATGGGAGAGGTGCCTGAGGACAGGAGGAAGGCCAATGTTATCCCAATCTTCAAAAAGGGCAAGAAAGACAACCTGGGTAACTATAGGCCAGTCAGCCTCACCTCCATCCCTGGAAAGGTGATGGAACAGCTTGGTTTTTTTTCCACTATCTCCAAGCATTTGGAGGAAAGGA
>VWZO01011727.1:47381-104122 GCA_013396975.1 Bucco capensis | reverse complement strand
CCCTTCCAACCCCTGACATACTGTGAAACTGTAAATAATCAGTAACAGTCTAAAATTTAGGTTCTGAATTACCCAGGAGCAAATAACAAAACACATTCATTGAGGATACTTAATAACTTCAAAAAACCTTGTTCAAATTACTTTTTCCTCCTACCAAGATTGAAGGTGGTGGCAGAAGCATCTTGTTAACATTCCATGAGCTGCTTAGGAGGAGGATCAGAATGAGTAATTAATTCAACCAATGAGTTCAATTACTTTTATATTTCATACTGCATACCTTAGTGCATGGGGATGTCTTTTAATGATTTTGGAGTGTTGGGATTTTTTTATTTGTTTTTAAGAGCAGATGTGTTTAGGTACTATAATGCTTTAATATTTTGTGAGAGCTTCATTCAATTGCCACACCTCTTGGTAAATATTCTCTTTCCAAAATTGCGTAGATAAGAGTCAAAATATTACTGAAAGGAGTTTTTTGTGTGTACAGAGTCTCTACATTCCTCACACAATTGATTCTATTAAAGCTGCCAGTGAATTTGTTATATGAAAACTAAAATATTTTTATTGCAAAACTCAGATACAGAGACAATAAAATCACACTAGATGTATTAGAAAAATGAGAGTGTATACAAACAAATACAGAGGCAAATATTCTTTTTAGGGAATAATCTCATAGAATAGTATGGTTTTTCACACATTTTGTCTGAGTTTTGAACACATGCTGATGAATTCACAAAAATAAAATACACTACTACAAGTGTGTTTTCCATTTGATCCGTGGCAGGCGCATGCTCATAATTTATATTGAGAAAGTTCTGTGAAATATTGTATATATATAAGAAATATTACTGTACCTTCACCCTTCAGATTGGTTTAAGATTCAAAACTAAGGTGTAGTATATACATGAAGCTTGAATATTCTTTTTTAAAAATGGTGGATGCTGAAACTCTACTATCATATATGATGTACAGAAGTACTTTTGTTGATCTGGAAAGGGCAAATATTAACTCAGCTTGCATGTTCAGTGCAAATTCATAAGCTTTTTTTCTGTAAAAAGTATCTGTATGTGTGGACCTGTAACAGCACAAAATTCACTAACTTTACTAAAATTCAATGATGTTGGCTGTCTTAATATTAGTAGACTTTGTCTGCACATTAATAAAGTGACAAAATTTTGTTACTCAGTGTTGCTTCTCTTGTCTCTGTTATAAGATTTCAGGGTTACTATATTCACATATGCATATTAGACTAATTTCTTTGCTTTCTGCAATCTGTATAACTTCTGGAAATAAAACTCACACAGGAATTTCAAGACCAGTCAGCATTACTCATAATCTTTACTAGTTCAATGGTAAAATAATTATTGATATCAACAGGAACAGAGTTTGATAATATGCATCTTTCAGCCCTGATCTCCCAGATAAATTCTGTATCCTCTTAGGAAGCTGCTTCTCTAAACTGTATGACTGTAAGCTATATACCTTAAATTTAAATATACCTGCAATCTGACCTACTCATGTAAAAATTTACTGCAAGTAAAAGAACCTTCTAATTCATAATTTAAGAGAATCTTTAGAGGAAACTGTTCCGTTTATCGCTAAATGATCAGTGATAAGGAAGGGACAGGTATTTTAGATTGCTTCTGGCTATTTCAGTACCAGCTAATTCCACAGTGATATATATGACAGAATATTTAAACAGTGTTTCCTTTATCTTTCCCTTTTCCCCAAAATTTCAATTAAAAATACCAAAAATCTAATTTCAAGATTTGCAGCAATTGCTCAATCTACATTAAAATCAGAACTGTGTTTTAAGGCATGGTTCAAGATAAGTTCCTATTTATTGAAACTGAAGATTGATTGCATTTGTAGCAAGAGATAAACCACATACTCCACTATGTTTGTAAACTTTACCTCAGTAAAATCAACATAAATACCTACAAAATAAAAAAATAATATCTAATATCTCACGCTACTAGAAGAAATTCATTATACAAATGCAAGGTAGCAGGTTTGTGGAGCAACTAGCATGTTTTTGAGCATTATTTTCATTGTGCACAGTTGTTCAATGAAGTTATGTGTTTCTTTTTTTATGAGTTTTTTGCTCTTTTTATTATTTACATTTTTATGGATTTGCTTGGAAAAAAGATTCCTTTTTTTACAGTAGCTGCAGAAGTTGCATGAAAATTTAAGTAGTAAAATGACTATAATATTTTAGCTTTTTTTCATGTATTTATTTAATATTGCAGTGCTTTATATCATATTTGTTTGTGCTTCTTATTTGTACAACTTCAACTACTGTCTAAAGACTTAACTTTTATATAAAAATTTTCAGTATCCATCTGCAATTATTTGCACTCACAAGATTAAAGAGCTCCACAAACCGAGGCTATTTTTCTGCCTGGACATACACATGCACATGACATACACATACAGAGCTGCTATAGCTATCATTCCCTCAAAAAGCAAATAAAAAAAAATTGAAAAAAATCATTAAGTTAAAAGGGATTTGTATTAGATATAATCTTTTTAGGTCAACATTATGTCATTTCTAAATAGTTTTAAAAACACAATGTTGTAGTATCACCTACTAATCCTATTTGCAAAGTAAATTACTTAAAACAAAATACCGTATCTTTATTATAGAAATTATGATTTCCTGTTTGCTATCAAATAAGTAATGAAATTTGGATTTCACAGGCCACAATATCAAATGCATATATAGAACTTTTTACTACAGAAAACATTGCCAACACACTTATGTTTCTGTTGATAAAATTAGAATATTGTGCACAGAACAAAGACAAGTCCATGAGATATTACTTGGAATACAGAATTTTAGTGATTGATACATTCTCATTTTAAAACCAGCAGGTAATCTTTAATTTCCACAAAGTATAAGAATTATTCTTAGATTTAAGGAGGAATATTCTGTGATGTATTGCATAAAAGAAGTGGTGGCTTTTTTTTCCCCCTGCTAAAGCAAAAGAAATAAAACATGAAGAGATTTACACATTTCACTAGGAGCCAAAGTTTCTTTTGAATACTAGAATAACTAAGTCTTATAATTTCACAAATACTAAAACACACTCTTAAAACATTTTTGGAGGGACAGGTTCATGTTACATTTTAGCAGAAGTACACTCTCTCATAAAAACTACCCAAAACTTTTCCTTGCTTCATCTTGGCTTCTTCACATTTACCATGACCACAGAGCAGACTGTATAGAGTCCCAGTCCTATCATAGTATCACAGAATCATAGAATGGCCAGGTTGGAAGGGACCCTAAAGATCATCTAGTTCCAACCTCCCCGCACTGAGCAGGGATCCCAATCAGTAGAGCAGGTCACCAGGGCCACATCCAGCCTGGCCTTGAACACTGCCAGGGATGGGGCATCCACAACCTCCCTGGGCAACCTGTTCCAGTGGCTAACCACTTGCCGGGTAAAGAACTTCCTTCTAATCTCCAATATAAATTTCCCCTCCTTCAGTTTATATCCATTCCCCCTTGTCCTATCACAGTCTGACCGCCTAAAAAGTCTCTCCCCTTCTGTCCTATAATCTCCCTTTAGGTACTGGAAAACTGCTATAAGATCCCCTCGAAGCCTTCTCTTTTCCAGGCTGAACAATCCCAACTGTCTCAGCCTGTCTTCATACCTACTAAACCACTCTTTGCCACTATTTGCGTGGGCTTTTGCTGTTGCTAATGGTTTGACATAGACCAGACCCTGGAAGTTTGCCTTGAGGTTCTTCACATGGGTGAAGGAGGTGATGAGACACAGGTAGTAAATAATCTGACATTTATGAAAATCTGTATTTTCTTCCATGTGACTTAAGTGAAGTGAGATGACACTATTTTATGAATGTTGAACATAAATCCTCCTTCATCACAGGCCACAGCAGCAACTGCAGCACGGTCTGATTTTCTCCTTATTAAGGGAGATAAGCAAACAGTACTGCATGTACTCATCTCACTCACTTGAGATGGCTGGCAAAACATCCAGAACTTCCCTGTAATGCAAGACTTAACAGATGTTCAAGTACTGCTTTCTTTCTGGATCCTTTCAAAATTTTCCTAGGCAGTGGATATCTTGAGAATGTTGTCTAGGTTCGTGTTCCCACTGTAAAGTTTCATCACCATTGGTTGTTAGTTACTTTATTTGTTGCTGTTATTTTACGCTGCAGATATCATTGCAACTCAGGCTTTGTGTCTTCTTTTCAGCTCCTCTCATTGTAGATACAAATGTCAAGACCATCATAACAGAAAAAAATAAAGAAATTAAAGATTCACAATAACTACAAAGCTATGTGCATTATAGTTCAATCTGAATTTCTTTTCCTAAGTGTAAAGTTCTGGTCATTTAGTAGTAAAAGATTTTCTTCTATGGCCATTTCTGTTAGCCCATCTGACAACAGGTCCTGAAGGGAAGCCAAAGATTGCCATCCAGCTCAGCAGAATTCATGGATGAATATCTGAGGCTCAAATTCCACAGTGGAAGATTCCAAGAGAAAAATTATCACAGATTTTGAGGGGTTTAGGGTTTGTATTTTTATTTTATTTTATTTTTTTAATGACATTTTCACATGGATTAAGAAAATAACAATTGAAATTGCTAAATTGGACATTACTGATTTTTTTTTGCCTAATATGACTTAAGCTTTCTGTAAAACAAACTGACAGCTTAAACAGTTGTTTCTGTGAATTTGCTCTAGCTAAAAAAACAAATAAACAACAAAAAAAATCCCATCAGCAATCAACAACCAAAAATAATTAAGGACACAAGGGAATAGACAGCAGGGTCTTGGCAATGTTATTCTCCTATTGTTTGTCTTGCCAAATACATTCAGGCTTGAGGGGTTTTGGATTTGTATCACATATTTCGAAACAATCCTGTCCATTTTCTCACTACATCTGATTTTCCACACAGAAGCAAATAGGGCATAAAATCTGAGAATCCTTCTCTCACAGTGAGATTTGTTAGAGCTTGCAAATTAGGAATGGTGAGAGCATGAATGATTTAGTTGCTTCTGAAAGGAATATTGCCTGAATCAAAAAGAATATTTAAGTATATCTAGGAAAAGGAGTTTCATTAAAAAGGTTTAATGTAAGTAATCAGTTTTTGCAAACAGTATGGAGATCTTGCTACTAAAATGCAGAGCTGGTATTATGCATTTCTGTATAGCGATTCATTAGGAGGACATACCCACAAAAGCAAGGTTACCAAATACACCTTTTGAGCTGCCTGCCATAAATGATGTAGTCCTGAAATACTAGATTGCTGCTTTTATCTGCTACTTCCTCAATACAAAAATGCTATACTATAAACAAATAAATGGACAAATGATTTGGCAATCTTCTGGCTAAACAAGATGGCTTGTCTAAGAGTTATTATGCATCTAGTTTCATCTACATTTTGATTTTTAAGTAATGTCAAAGGCACTAAACACATGAGGAAGACACTTATTGTTATTACTTTTATAAAACTAAGATATTGCTTTATATGAGAATAAAATTAAAATGCTAGTAATTAAATTAATTTCTTTCCTCTGTTCTTCCCTATGTGGAAGGGATAGAACATCATCCAAATACATACTTCCATAATTATATATACATTTTTGCATTAACATGACTCCAAAGAAGGCTATCCAGCTGATATTCTGGTGGCTTTCCAAGTATAATATTTATTGCTGACTTTAGACAATTATATTCAGCATTTAATTACAAGTCAAAGCAATATAATTTCTGGGTCATAAAATTATTTTAAAAGTATAACCAAGATAATCAGTATCAGGGAGAATGAGACTAAAAGAGGAACAGAAGTTGCAGTTGCCAAATGCTAAATATAGAAAATGAAATCTTGTCTGATGTGAATAGCAGTATTTGGTAACCTGGCAAAGAAGTAAATAGCTTTCCATTTCTGTAAAAATGGGAAGATGAAGAATAGCTGCTGTTGAGTTGAATAAAGATTTTCAGTTAAAGGAAGGGCTTCACACATTAAAATGCATTCCTGTAGAGCAGGATATGATATATCAAACAATTATAGCAGAGATGAAGGTTTTTACATGCTATGTGTCTCAGCCATTAGTGCCAGAAGTGATTATATATTCCTTCCTAGAAAGAAAAATATAAGACTTCTTATAAAAGGTTTTTGTTGCTGATGGCAGATACATTCTTTTAATAATTAAAATATGTTTTTAAAACTTCTTTTGAGTTCAACTATTTACGTGTCCTATTAACTTGTACTCCAAAAGAATGACTTAGAGAGCAATGTAATATGTAAAAAGTTGGAGAAGTACAAGTTTTAACTACTTCCATTGTTCCATGCCAGAGCTAAAATCTAGTTGTCCCTTATAAAATTATTAGTCTTCTATACTTTTTTAGAAGGGAATCATCACTCGAGTGTCTGGTTTGAGGGCTACTTAATGTTTCTCTCTCTGCTTAAGTAAGGTGTTGGTGATCTGTACAAAATATGTAAAATGAAGTAAATGGAAGAACCATGCTTTTTACAGAATAGTTCAGGACATGCTCAGGACATTCGGAATTTATTTCATATATCTTCACAGCAAACTTTAAATTTGTAATGTCTGGCATAAATATCATGAGACTATCATAATACTGATAACTTAGAAGTTGTATGAATGGATCCCTTAAATTTAGTTGTTTCTATCCATTTGCTTTCAAGAGCTTTGCTTTCATTGTTGAAAATAAAGGAAACAAATTCAATTCACAGTGTTGTCTCCTATAAAACTTAGGCAGAGTCAGAAAACACTACATGATTTTAAGCAACCTCAGAAACTGTAGCATAGATTTACTTCACCTCACTGCTGTTAGCTTTTGATAGATTTATCTTGCCAGAAGTGTAAAAGGCAAGTGAATAATGATGAATGGGCTATGATACTGTACAGAGCTTATGGCAATTAAGCTGAAAAGTTTCATTAATATGGCACATGAACAGTTTTACCAGAGTCACTGCAGTTCTGACATTGCAGTTGCAGGTATAGGCAGATAAGAAAGAGCAACACACAATGCTCAAATAAGGCTATTTGTATCATTGGCATATGGCAGAACAGCTGTGTGTAACTGAAATATATCATGCATTTGGCATTGATGTGGATACCTAATTTTGATGGTGTAGAAGAATGACCAATGTGACATTTTGCTCATTTTCCTCAGCTGGAGCTTGTACAATTTCTCAGGAGTAAATGACCTTACAGTATTATGTAATACAGTCTTGACCCTGACTGTTTTGGCAGCTCTGAGTGTGAACATGCAGTCCGCATAACAGCCCTATTAAAAGTTAGCTACAATTTACAGTGGGACAAAATCAACTGAAAATTTCAGTGATAATGTCTGAACAAAAAGGAACACAAATAGTAAACTCCTAAACCTTTTCTCTCCATGTTTGGAACTTTTATTTATTTACTTGTTCCACTGTGATATACCTGATCTTGCTTCAGTGATTGAGTACTTGACAGTAAACATTGATTAAAATGATGACTGGGACACAAAGGTCTCTGCTCCCACAACACTAACCATTAAGGTACACAGAAGCTTGCTCATGTTCTAACATTTTTGTATATTTCTAAGTACAGATTTATAGATTTTTCCATTGAAAGGGGAACATCTTCTTTCTCTATTGGAAGAAGAGTGTGAAGACACAGGTGATGGAAGTAGAAGGTGAAATTCAGAATATCCCATCACTGAAATGCTCTGGAGCTGTTGAAGCTGGTCTGGCTAGTTGCCTAGACAGACTTAATGGCAAACATTAGCAGCAAAAAAATTCAGGCATGTCATGGATTTTTAGCATTTTTTGTATTAATAGATTTAGTTCTCAATATTTTTAAAATTTAGGCATACAAAAGACAAAGTTTATGTCATTTTATTTAACTCATCGAGCTCTTTTCAGCATCAAAGATATTTCTGATGTCACATTAAATATTAAAAAATAAACGTTCAAATGATACAGGAAAAATTAGCATAGAATTTCAGATATTTAGGCTTTTTCCTTACTATGAAATACTTGTTATCAATCGACTTGTAACACGTCTTACTGCTTTTCTTAGTGTGCTTCCTCTGACAGAATTTCCATTACATTTTACCTACAATAATATATTTTCTCAGTCCAGTTTTGTGATGTTATTTTATATTAATAGTTCCTTAATATTTTCCTCTCAGTCTCCCTCTTTCCTACTACATTGTATACTTACATATTCACTTTTTTCTTTGACCTCCTCAGGGAATATCTGGGTTTGGTTTTGTTATGTTTTTCTTGGCACAGCAAGCCTGCTAGGCAAATGGAAGAAAACTTTGGATCTGTAATTTTTGTAATGGCTGTTTGCTTGAGCTTACTGTAGCACAAACAGCTTACTCTTAATTGTTCTAGATAAATCACTGGGAAAAGGCTACTCTGGTTCTTAGATTTTATATCAGCTAAGTTGTCCCCTTCGGTGTTTTAATTTAGTGAAAGAAGTTAATTGATGCAGAAATAGCTTGACAAGGTACATGCAGTACTATTATTTGGAGAATCTGAGGCAGCCTGAAAGTATGATTTCCTTAACTCCTGACTCTAACATGAACTTGATTATAAACCTTGTTCTGCTGAGGCAGAATACAATCATCATTTTCTTCTAGTGTTCATTATTTTGGTTTGTGACTTCTTGAGGCCTTCCCAGAACTGCAAGTCTCTAAATTAGAATCTTGACATTGTGATGCATGTTAGCAGAAACTTCTGCTTGCACCATGGCAGATTTAACAAAGGTGTGTAACAGTTTGGAGGTATTCTTACGTACACTACTTTATGGCATTACTAGCCAAAATCTAAGCAAATGCTTAAAATTATTTGAGAAAAAAATGATTTTACATAGTGCCATGCATTTCTATCCTAATTCCTTTACTATTCTTTGACTTATCTCTGCTCTTCATTGATTGACATGGTCACTAACTTAGCTATCTTTTTCATCTGCTTTTTTTTAGGACTCCTGTGGTTCTCACCCTAGCTGTCTGCATATGTATATAATTATGCAATTGAATCTGCTCTTCAATGCAGTTTATCTGACACTTTTTTAATTAAATTATGGACTAGCAGCTGGAGAACTGAACAAATATCAGTACAGTAAGAATTCTTCCACTATTCTATCAGAACTGGAAAACATCATTATTGTGCTGTAGTAGGAAAACTACTTGCTCAAACATTACCTGAATCAGGATATTCCAGACCACTGAATCTAAATTTATTCTATGCTCAAGTGAACTAAGCCTAGTGCATAATTATGAAGGCAAGTATAAGCCTATTCTGCCTTTCACACATTAAAATTTTATATACATTCCTTTACTTTAAAAAATAATCAATTTGATAGTGCTTAATTTGGTTGGGTTTTGGGGTTTTGTTTGTGGTGGGTTTTTTTGTTTTTGTTTGTTTGTTTCTGTTTTTTTGTATAATATTTTGCAATGAGACTTTCCAAATAATCCTGACTGGCTGGTACTCGACAAAGGACGCTTCATTGATAGGAAAACGGGCATTGATTACTGAAGAAATATACTCATTTCCAGCATTATTTATCATTGTAATTGTCTTACTTCTGAGCATAATAGTTCATGTTTGGTTATTTAACCAGTTTTCAGGGGTGAGAAGATGTGAAGCACAAAGAAAAGTTCTCAAAATGCAGAAATAGAATGTTAATAGCTCACTAATTTCAGGAGTGCCCAGTTGCAGAATGTTGACTATAACAGTAGACACAATAGAATTGTTCTTCTGTAGTGCTGCACTCACCCTGTGAAGGATGTGAACACATTCCAGAAGGAAAGTGGAAGTAACAGCAAACTGAGAAAGTGGTGCAAAAAAGTGTATACCTCCTTCTTTGTTCTGTAAATTCGAGTCTCACCTGAAGGAAAGGAAAAGATCCACTGCAGTTGTCAGGGCTTTAGGTAAAGTATTTCTGTTCTTTCCAAGAAACTGTATATTTTTAGAAAAGAACTATCTTTTTTTTTTTTAAAGCATTGATTCCAGAGCTGCCTGGATGTATTCCTGTGTTACCTCATCTAGGTGATCGTGCTCTGGCAGGGGGGTAGGACTAGATGATCTTTCTAGGTCCCTTCCAACCCCTGACATACTGTGATACTGTGATAATAATGTTTCTAATTTCCTGATACTTTTTAAAAATATCAAAATAAATATAAACAATGCACATATAAAATAATAATGAATGCAAATGTAATAAATATGATATTTTGTTTTCTGTGGCCTTTACTACAAATCATCTGCATTGAAGTAGTATATTAGGGGCTATTCCAGCATTGGAGAAATGCTTTGTTTGAATTCTTTCTGCTTTTCACAGAAGAATTAGGGGAGGTTTTGGCTATAGAGAAAGCACAAAAATAGTATTCTGTAGATCAGTACTTGGAGAACTTTCACAGAAAGGAGTAGTATTGGATTTCAAATCCTTTTTCAAATCTGTTTGCTCTCTGTTTACTTAGAAAGGGAGCAGATCATACCTTCATAAAAATATAAGTCTTTAAGAATGTCACATAAAGTAATATTTTCCTATTAATCAGCATCACTTGAGTAATGAAGCTATTTGTATTAACCTTAGAATTACAACAGTGTTAAGATTTGTGTCCTGAACATTGGGAGATTGTAATTCTTTTCTTAAAATTTAAATATAAATGCATGAATTTTATCTATGTTTGGTTTTGGATTTCAGTTGCATTTTAATTGTGATTTTTTACTGTGTATACATATGAGTTCATCACTCCATGAAAAGATACACACTGAGGGGACTGCTGTCTCAAAATAAATTTCCTTATTAGTCACATGCTGGGCAAGCTAGTGTAGTGGTAACACCAGTGTTAGGAACACTACTGTAAAGTAAATGCTACAAACTGGAGCATATTTATCCTTCAGATACAAACAGAGCTATTCTAGCTCAGTGAATTTAAAAGTTTAACTTCATAATTTTTCTGTGAGGAAATAAAAATTTACATATGAAGAGATAAAAATATTTTAACTTAAAAAAAAAAAGCAGATGCATGGTAGGATAGTTGGAGATGACTCAAATTTGCAAATGCCTTCTAAATTGTTCGTGCTGTTTTCTTAAGTAAAAGCATGGAATGAGTGAACACATTCAAAATATTTAGTAAGTCTATCTGTAGCACTGAATGAAATATGGACATGTTTTCTGCATCTCTGGGCCATTGTAGGAATGGGTGATGCTGTGACCTTCCTTCACTGATGATAATAGTCATATTTTTCTAAGGTACAGGTAGGCTATTGCCTTTTAAAGAAAAAAAAGACTTCATAATTTCAGAAGTTATTTTTAATCATAATTCTATACATTTTATATATACATTTTAGAAAAATGAGCTATGTGGATGAGTTGGGCAACCAATATCTTATGAATTCACAGCTCAAAAAATAGAAAAAATATAATGGAAGTAAGTACATTTTGCTTATTGCTGACAATGGTTGTCCAAAGTGTTTTATAAGGAATTTAAAGCAATTTGTTTTATGACAGACTTATATGTTAAGCACTGATAAGTATTTCCAAATAATCTGCTCTGTCAGAATTAATGATCCATGTTGCAAAATGACAAAGTAATATTTATATGTGTAATTACAAATTCTAAGCAAGCAAATATTCCCTTAAGTAGGTACATTCTTAAGGCAATTTACAGTCTTTCACCACATTGTTTACTAGTGGATCAATGCAATAACCAAAAAGAAGTCAAAGTTAAAATTGCATCAATAAATTTGAAGTTCCAGTACATATAATAGATAATTAGACCTAGGTAGGAACTTTTGACATTGGAGGGATACATCATTAAAGTATTTTAACGTAAGTGTTGGTGTCCATAAGATCAAAAAAGTAGAGCAAAACTAGCCAAGCTGGCAACAATTACATTAGCACTATGTTTCAGAAAACCTTTATAAGTTTAAGGTCAAAAATTTGTAATTAAGATTAATAATCATCAAATTATTAAGATAATATATAAAAATTTATTCCTAAATCTCATTGCTGTCTTCTTCTTTGGTGATAATTTAGGCTTCACTTTTGAGAGACTACATTAACATCACTCAAACAACAAAACAAAAAAATAAACAACCAGAAGAAAGACTTGGATTAGAAAAGAATATCTGGATCATTCCTGAAAGAAAAATTTTAAGACTGTATGTTGAACTGGGAAGTTATATGTGTAGTACCATCTAAACCAGGATCTGCACAAGGACAGAATACCTGATAAAGTGAATAAGGAAAGCATCTAACACAAGACTATTGGGAAGGAGATTTGGCTTGTTATAAGATTTGGCAAAAAAAAACAAGGCATGATTTCCTTCCATTTTACATATTTCTTTCAGAAACTCTTCTGACAACACTATTTGTTTCACCAGTATTAAATTAACATTTTAACATGCATTTTGCCTTACGTTGGTTCAAGTAAATTCCTGGTGATTGTAAACCAGAAGGCATCTGTCATGTA
Organism: Bucco capensis; assembly: GCA_013396975.1. NCBI lineage: Eukaryota > Metazoa > Chordata > Aves > Piciformes > Bucconidae > Bucco > Bucco capensis. Next base: position 91,650 of record VWZO01011727.1, on the reverse strand, counting down.
ATAATTCAACAGNTCTTCGTTCGCGAAGCCTAGCCATACACATACAAATTCAACAGATGTAGAATGTGAGTACTGCAGCCCTGATTTCTTGGGGCATTTTCCACAGGGTATGTTTTAACAGGATTGCATGGGCCACTCAAAAGCAGCAGAAGTATTTTACATTAAACAATGAGTATCAGAAAGTAGTGGGTACATGTGTGAACCTAAGGCAAAGAAGTTTGTAAAGGCTTTTTGGAAATATGTGGGCTATCAGCATTACCCTCTCAGCATTATATATTATCTTAATAATCATCAAAGTTGCAGAAACAGTGGGAATACCCTCCTCTGGTAATATAAAAGATGATCTAAGGAAAAATTACCACAAGATGCAAGTTCATGACTGTTACTTAGCACATATTGTTTATACTAAGGAAACAAAAAAACAAAACCAAATTGTAGTTCTTGTAAGGCTCCGAGTAGACTCCGACTTTATGCTCTTCGTTGCTGTGGTGAATGATTAAAAATAAATTCACAGAGTACTTGCTTTCCTTAACAGCTGACAGGAATAAGCAGTAAAGCATGTTTAAAAGGCCTTTCATATTTGTCAACACTCAGAGAACAGAAACTCAAACATGCATTATTTTTAATGTATCTGATTCTAGTTTTCTCTTGTTTTGTTACAGTATTCTGATAGCTGAAAAGGATTGAATATTATTGAATATCCTCCTAATGTTTCATTCTTAGGAATTCTGTATTCAGCCTGTTTCTTTTCTTTTGACCTGCTTGTTATTCTTTGAAGTTATGTCTCCTCAGGCTTTTCAGTGTTTTCTATTGACTCTTCTCACTTTAATTTAATTACTTGGAGACTTTGCAGAAATAGAAAGTATTCTCTGTATATAAAGGCTGTACTGAATTGTATTTCTTCCTTGACCTTTAAATATTAAAAGATAAGCAAAAGTATCTTGAAATAGATTTAAACATTGGATCTGTGATTTTTTTTTGAATCCCATTAAAAATGTATAGTCTTTTTGAAGTAGGGTTACATGCAGGAGCTATGAATAAAATCAATAGCAAGCAGCAGATTTAGTCATAATATAATATAACAAATGGGATTACTGGTAATGGCATACGATCCCTGAAACAAAATGAGGCAGGGGGTGAAGGGATTTAAGACATCACTTAGAGATAATACAGGAATTATGTAATGAGTTCTTCTCCAGAAAAGAAACTACACATCCGCCAAAATCTTGATTGTCCTAAGGTCAGTGAAGCAATTAGTTTCATTTTGTTACCTATTTTGCAGTGGAGCACATTGCTAGATAAAAATTGCAACAGTTGTAACATTTTGGCATGATAAAATAAAAACAGAGAAATCCTCATTTAGAAGGCAAATTTTCTGTTCTTCATGATCGTTCAGTAAACAGCAGCCCAACTAAACTCTCACACAAGTAAAATAATTTACTTACATCTCTTCTATTTAGTTAATTTTGTAATTTTGGGGGTCATTATTTGCACAGGAAGATGCTTTGAATATGGAGGGAAATTTCTGCAGGAGTTTTAGTAAAATCTAAAGTTTTGGTTATTCATAGATCTTTTTGTGATTAGGTAGGCAAACTTAAATTACTCTTATTCTTTTATTTGGAACATTGGGCAGTTTTGACAATGAATTAATGCTTTATCTCCCTTGAAAATAATCTGAAAGGAACGAAGACATGCATTTATAAGGTTAACTTGTAAAAGAATGCTATCCAATAGTAAATAGTGAGAATACAAACCCCTATTCCCTGAATATTGATTTCTAAGAAAGTGTCGTTTTCTAGCATTAGTCAAAGTAAAGTAATTTTATTATTTAATTAAGCAGTGCAGGCTTAAACAAAGAATTAATTTAATGCAGCTATAGTAAGATAAAACAAAAATATGCATTTACATGGTTAACTCCTAAAAGAATGTTATGTAATTGTAAATAGTGAGAACACAACCACCTACTCTCTGAATACTGATTTCTATGAAAGTGTAGTTTTCTAACATTAGTCCAAGTAATATTATTTTTATTTATTAATTAAGTAATGTGGGCTTAAAAAAAGAATTAATTTCATGCAGCTATAGTAAGATAAGCCATTTTAGGTGTCTCCTGACCTCCAGCTGCTTCTGAATAGGGTTGTGTATCTCTCTATTGGGTTTGTGTGGCAAAATGTTGGTAACAGAGGAGCTACAGGGGTAGCTTCTGTAAGAAGCTTCCACTATGTCCAATGGCAGCTGACTCCAAGATGGACCTGACACTGGCCAAAGCTGAGCCAGTCAGTGGCAGTGGTAGTGCCTTTGTGATATATTTAAGCAGGGGAAAAAAATCTTGTGCAATTTCAGCTGGGTAGAGGAGTGAGAATACGTGAGAGAAATCACTTTGCGGGTCAGTAAAGAAAGAAGAGGAGGAGGCTTCAGGCACTGGAACAGAGATTCCCCTGAAGTCCCTGTTGAAGATCATGATGAGGTAGGTTGCCCCCTGCAGCCTGTGGAAGTTAAAAATGGGATAGATATCCACCTGCAGCCTATGGAGGACCCCACACCTGAGCAGATGGATGCCTAAAGGAGTCTGTGATCCTATGGGAAGCCCATGCTGGAGCAGGCTCCTGACAGGACCTGTGGAGAGAAGAGCTCCCACTGGAGCAGGTTTCTGGCAGGACTTGTGCTGCTGTGGGGAGACCCATGCTGGAGCAGTCTGTTCCAGAAGGTATGCACCTTGTGGAAGGGACCATGCTGGACCAGTTTATGAAAAATTGTAGCCCCCTGAGAAGGACTCGCATTGTAGAAGTTCATGGAGGACTGACTCCTGTGGGAGGGACTCTGTTCAGCAGATGAAGAGTGTGAGGAGTCCACTCCCTGCAAAGGAAGGAGTGATAGGAAAATGAATTGACAGCAATTGCCATACCCTGTCTCTCTGTGCCACGGAGAAGGAGAAGGTAGAGGAAATTGGAAGTAAAGTTAAAACTGGGAAGAAGGGAGGGGTAGGGGGAAAGTGTTTTAAGATTTGCTTTTATTTCTCATTTTCTTTCTCTGATTTGACTGGTAATAAATTGAAATAATTCCCCAAGTAGAGTCTGTTTTGCCCTTGATGGCAATCGCTGAGTGATCTTTCCCTGTCCTTATCTTGACCCATAATGAGCCTTTTGTTGTGTTTTCTGTCTCCTGACCAGCTGAGGAGGGCAGTGATAGAATGGCTTTGGTGGGAACCTGGCATCCAGTCAGTGTCAGTCCACCACAATGTCCAGTAGACAGGTCATACCTGCCAGACTCATGCAGATTCTTTAGATACAAAAAGACATTTAAAATGTTTCCTTATGATTGTGTTTGGTAACTGAATCAGTCTCCAAATTATTCCAGGATGGACATTTGTCTGTGGATGAATTTTAACTCTGAACAGCTGATTGTCCTCATGGGAAGAAGAATGCATACTAACAACTGACATTCACATTATAGTTGCTCACATTTGCAGTTGGAGGATGTTGACACATTCTTTAGAGCAAGCTCTGTCATAATTAAGGTCTTAAGAACCTTATGAACTCAGTCATTTATATCCTTGAAAAATCTCATTCAGCTGACAAATTGTAAAGAATGTTTCAAGATATTCCAAGAACCAAATGTTCTACTCAACTAATACCTGCTTCTGGAGATTTAAATCCTTTATTTTTAAAGTTACAGAGTTCTTTCTTTCTAAAGGCAAAGACAACCTATGAAAGCATGTCTGTGGTCACATAGACCTGTCTGATCAGAACTTTAGGCAACTAGTTATAGAAGGGTGTTTCAAAGATTGTAGGTGTTTATTAACAATTCATAAGCACCTATTATTGTGGCTTACCTCTGGTATTGCAGATACTGATCCCAAATAGATAATTCACAGACTGCTGGTTAATTACATGTCATTAAAAAGTCAATGACCTGCTTGAATCCTGATTTGGTTTAAACTGCATCAATTAAGGATTTTTTTCCCTGCAATATCTAAGTCATACTCTAGATATATTTGTATCTACTCAAAAAGTAATTGAAATGGGAGTCACAAATTGCTTAGGGCATTTTTAAATTTCGTTGTTAAGATCTTTATGCTTAACCTGAGTCTGCAAAATCCACTATTCAGAAAGGTGCATGAGTGCTAAGTTCATCAGTACTAAAAAAGTGTAGCATCTACATAATTTTAAACTTTGAACTTGACCTGACTGGAAACTAGAGTAAATGCTCTCTACCAAGGCTGTTGCTGTGTATAATCTTGTGTCTCATTAAAGTCAGTATGTGTCCCTTTACTACCTCTTTGGACTATATTGGTATGCAACTGATGTGCAGTGATCAAGAGTACCTTTAATCTTTTATTTCTTATTCATGAAAACACAATAAACAAAGAAAACCTCCAAAATCTATTACCGTTAACATTTATGTTCTACTTGGGATTCTTTAATTTACTGAATAATAATAAAGGAATTTAATTCCATCATTAGTTTTGTTTCAGACATAAACTCTATCTTGATATGCTGTTTTCAGAAAGCTGCAATCTCTGTAAAGATAAATAAATGAGATCTTTATGATTTTATCCATGTTCTTTAAAAGTCCTGTGATTATATGATTGTAGTACACCAACCAATGATGATAAAAAATTATTTAGAAAGATGTATAAGATAATGCAGCTCAGGAAGTCTCCAGTCCAACCCTCTGCTCAAAGCAGGGCCAGCTTTGAGGTAGAACTAGGATGCTCAGGGCTTCATTCAGTTGGGCTTTGAAAACCTCCAAGAAGGAGACTAAAAATCTCTGCCTTACTTCTTCCAATGCTTGACAGTCCTCATGATGAAAAAATAAAAATAAATTCAATTTAAAATTCTGTTTCTGGATGAAACTACCTCTGCAATTTCCATGTTTAAAAAAAATGACATAGCTAATCTGAATACATAAGAAGAAGATGATGAAACCATTAGAAGAATAGTCCAGTTTAACAGGCGTTATATCCAAGTAGTTAATCTATTAATATAAAGGCTCCATAAACTAAAAATATGTCAGTTCAACCCAGAATAGTGATCCACATTTCAAAAGATGAAGGTAAAAGTGCTCTACAGATCTTTCAGACTTCTTTTGCATCATGACATTAAGACATAAGACGGTCTCTTTGAAGACCATTTATTTAACCGTAAATTCAAAGTGTGAGATTCCAATAAGAAATGTGAAATATTACCAGCTAATGGTGAGGAGGTAGATCCAAAATATAAGAAGTCCATGTTCAATTCTTGCTTTACTCGAGGGAAGCCTGGTTGATCACATTGTTTGATGAATGCTATTGGCTGTTTCCTTCCCCTCTACTTGTATGAAGAAGGTAAAGAGCACTGTAGATAGATATCCCTGTGGGTGCTTTTCTTTTGTATCAAGGCATAAACAATGCAAAGAAGTTACAAGATGATCTAGAGATAATATAAGTATTTATTCTCCTGATAAAGACTAAAGAATAGATTTATTTTCATGTAGAAGGTTCCTTCCATCCATCCGATTTCCCTAAGTATGAGCTAATGCCTGTCATGACGCTGTTATTGACAGTTACTTTTTTCTGTTCTTGTAGACCATAACTTCAAATATGTCATTGCACTACTGGCGGAACATTATCTCTTCTTTCTCCTCTTCTTTGCTAAAAAAAAGTACAAAAAATAGAGCACATAGTATTCTGGTTTGTATACTGTGATTTCATTTGATTGTTGACTTCATTTACTTGTAATAATTGCATTTCCCTAATAATGAATGCACAGTAGACTGTCTACATATTTGGCAGTGTTCACTAAACTCAACAGTAAGTGAAATTTCAGAAGTGCCTTATAAAACTTTCATCATTTAACTTTTGAAAACTTAATGCACAATGTTAATATGTTCGTGATATTTTTCAAAAGTAATGCTTTTATAGAATTGAAGTTTTGAATACGCTATTTAGTCCATCTATTATTTTGTTTTTGAAATGCAATATACTTCAGAAATGAAAAGAGCAATGTGGAAATATTTCTGTGAAAATGTATATCATCATGGTTACAATGTGCTTTTGCGTAGGCACACTGTAGAATGCAAGCAGATCTGATTGAGTATGTTTTTAACAACCCACACTTAAGGAACACACGGACAACTCTTCCTAGCTAACTGTTTAATCTGCTACTCAGAAGGATCATAGTTTGGAACAAACACAGAAAGTCTTTAGCAGAATATTTAGAATGGAGTCTTGAATCAGGAGGTTTATATATCTTCTAGACTGTGGTCTGCCATTTGATGACCTTAAGATAAGTATCCAAATTATACACTATGCTGTGAAGCTCTCTGTTTCGCAGTTTAGATTGTTATCTATGATCCCATCTGATCTTTGTATCACAGATCAATTCTGTGACTCAAACGAAAATCATACTCACAGTCTGTCTCTGTTGAGAATAAAGATGATATACTTGTGCCAGGGGAGATTTAAATTGTATATAAGGAAAAACTTCCTAATGGAAAGAATGGTGAAGCATTGGAAAAGATGTGGCGGAATCACATCCTGGAAGTGTTCAAAAAACCTTCCGCTCCAGCCTAAACCAGGACAATGTGGCACTTAAGGACATAGTTAAGTAGTAGACTTGGCAGAGTTAAGTTAATGATTGGATTCAATGATCTTAGTGGTCTTTTCCCACCTTAATGATTCTATGATAATTCATCAATTTAAACTATGCCTATACTTTTGTTCATTTTAATTCACTGTGATTTCCTTTGGCAGAATTAGCAGTATGTTTTCACTTTATATGTTGCCTTTAATTTCATACATTAAGATACGCATTAAATTTTAAGACATTAAAATACATATTAAAATAACAAGAGTTTCACTTATCTCTGTCGTTTTTAGTACTGAAAGTCATCTATAAGTGTAAAAAAATGTACCCTTTCAGGATATGCCACCAGGTTAATGTCTTTAAAATAAAGTGTTTCCACTCTCTAAACATCCATTTAAATGAGAAGGATGCGCAATTCAGGTATTTTCAAAGCACTGTTTTATGTTCTTAGTAAAAGTCATGAAAATTATTTGTTATAAAGGGATTCTTTTTCACAGTATTTTATACTACAGTTCCATGTTCTCTGTAGAAATCTTTTCATAAACTTTTCCCCAGCATTTGCAATAATATCTATAGTAAAACTGATGTTTTCTTTTCAGTAAAAAGCTTGCTAACATTTATTTTATTATGTCTTCTTCACAATATAGTCAAGTTCACTTTTCTCGATTTTGCATTTTTTAGAATACATCTTATCAAAGAATGCTAAAATGCTAAGTATGAAGCAGTGGTTAAACCAATCTCTTCACTAGATTAAATACTTTGAAATATTTTATCATGTTTTAGCTTGTTTAATTATTTCCTATGGAGTATTTTAATCTCACACGACTATGTTATTCTCAGATCAGTTTACTTCATCTCAAAAAGAGACAATTGTACTAGATAAAGCAAAAACTCTAAACTCTGTCTTTGACCATCAACAGAGACCTCAGGTTTACACTTCTCTCCATGAACTAGGACAAATTTCTCTATTACCAACTTAATCCATTATGGCAAGCAGTTTTAAAGGATTTATAAAATTGAATCTTTTAAATTTGTAAATTTTCCCACTTCATTTAAGGTTTTTATTTTTCCTGTTTGTGTTTCACTTAACAAATAACTAGCGTCCTCAATGATTATTCTATTTCCCTGTGTTGTACTTCTCCAATTTTCCTAGGCACGATCTTTTTTAAGCTTATCTCCTAAGAAAATAAGTCTTCTAAGCAATATTGCCTGTGGTTTCAGCCCCTAACATATTTGTGACAAAATTTGATATGGATGTCTAAGCCTAAAAAAAGACATTGCAAAAAGTGTCATCAAAATAAATATATGAGTGAAGGAAAAGTAAGTTCATGATGCCTTTAGAAAAAAACAGCTTAGAAAGAATTCAGAATTTACAAGACATCAAAAAACAAGCATAGAAAGACGTTTTAAGTCTTTCAAGCACAAGCAAAAACTTCAATCAGAATTAAAAATATGAGAAATCTAATCACAAGACAAACGACATGAAAGATAACTTAATGATCTCATATTTTGGTGTTTGCTTGGCTTTTTTTCCCTATAAATCCTCTGTGTTTAACCTGTATTTTTCCTGATCAGTTTGTTTTTCTGCTTTCTCTCTGCTCTATGTTTCTTTTGCCTTTTATTGATCCATAAGAGAGGATGAACTAAACCGTCTGAATAACATTTCTCTTCCCTCTGTTCTTTCAAAACACTTTAGACAAGAGAGCAGAAAATTCAAACAAATCCTGAATTTTGTTAAAATTCTTGCTTTAGCTGGCTCTCCCTTTTTCTAAAAGAGAGGGGAGGATTCGAAAGAACACTTCAGTTTATTAGTGTTGAGTGTAACTACTTGAGAGGGAATGGGGATATATGTGGATTGTCTTTGAGCTCTCTTCTTTCAATCAATTCTCTCAAATTAAATTGCTAAGAAAATAAGTATCTGAATGCCTACAAGTCTCAGCTAATCTTTTAGATCAAATATATTTATTCCATACTGGAAAAAGTTGCTTAAGAGCATTAGTATACTATGAAAAACACCTTGAAGTACTTGTTTTTAGGAGTTTGTTGTCATTTTATTTTGGACTTAATTTGTACGATCCTATTAAAATGCTACAAAACTGGAAGCCACCAGAGTGGTTACAAAAAAAAAAACCAGCTCTAATATTTAGTGATACTTTGGNTGGATCTTCATTCGCGAAGCCTAGCCACAATACGATACGATATGATACTTTGGCAAAGTATCACTAGATACTTCAAATAGAATAGAATTTGAATAGAATTCAAATTTACTATCACAGTTGTTTTCAGGCAAAAATCATAGAAATGCCATATGAGATCATTATTTTTAAGATAAATTATTCCTATATAACTGATAATGAAAGCAAATAAAGGTCTCCAAATGAGAAATCACAAAGATGTGCATTTTTTACAAGTGAAATCAACTGCTGCCTTAACAATTACTATACAGTTTTATGATTTTAAAATATAGCCAAAGACCTAAAAATCTATCTTGAATTTTTGCCTGTAGCTTTATGATTGCTTATGCAAGCTCAGCAGATTCTGTTAGCTTTGAATTTGATGTATTCATTTTAGCATTTAAAGGGTGCATTTTACTGTACCCAGTTCCCAAAGGAGTAATTAATATCTCAAGTTAGATCCTCTTTGGCAGGTGAAATCACGTGTTTTTACGTGGCATCTTAAGCTATTACTTTGCGCAGATGTTAGAGGAGCAAAAGGTTCATCAGTTTCAATGTCTGCCACACGTGACTGGTGCCCCGGGGACTTGAAAGACACTGTTGGAGAAAGCTGCCCTCACTCACTGGTTACACACTTGCAAATCGTTAATGGTCTCATTAGGCATACTACACAGAATGCGTGATAAATTGTGGCCTCTCCTACGTGATATTGCATGCATAGATATGTTACTTTTTGAAGGAGTTCCTTAAACATCAAATAATTTTAAAGTCATGGAGTCATTAGTGGTGTAGTGTCACTATATTGTCACCAGACACATTGCTGCAGTGTAAGATCTACCTTGGTATTTTTAATGATGCCTTCTGAATAATACTGCAAATACACTGTCTAGCTTCTATTTTAGTTTTATTCAAAAGAATGCAACAATTCTCATTTTCTGTTAAATTTGATTATTAATCACTTCTTAGTGGTTGACAGTGAATTTAAAAAACTGTAGTAGTTTTTTTTTTTTTCTGGTCACAGAATTTTTGGCTAACAACAGCCTGAATTTGATGTCTCCATATTCCTCAGAATTACATGAAAAAAAGTTACATTCAAGATTAGTTAATAACATCCTGCGTAAAAATAAAACGTAGTATGTTCCTCTTCTGACACTTTTTGATCTATTCAAATATCCATCTATTCAGGTACATGCATTTTATTATTTTTGTATTTTTCACATTTTTAAATTTTATTACTAAAAATACCTTCTTTAACCAAAGAGGTATTTAGAAATATCTTCTTTAACCAAAGAAAATATGAGAACTTTCTGCCTCAAACAAAAAACTTTAGAAAAATTACAAGAAACGTATATCTGAAATTTTAAAGTAGCTTGACCTGCAACTGTCACCATGTACTGCAGATAAACAAGCAATTATATAAATATGTACATAAATAAAAACAAAAGATTTTGTTTGCCAAAAGGAAAGACAAAATAAAAGATAAAATTAAAATTCCAGAGCATTTCAGGTGCATGTGAAACAGTACCATTTTTTCTTTTTTCCTTGTCGTTTAAATAATTGGTACAAATGTGTCAGCCATTTTTAAACAGTGAGAAGATCATAATTTAAGCTGTCAAAGGGTGAAATTATTTTGAGAGGTTTCAACAGCAGGGGGTTGGAAACAGTTTAATATAAGAGCATCTGCAATTAATAGAGTTGTATCTAGCTGGAGGGTTAATTTATTGTGCTACTGTTGTCTGTGGAATAACTACTGTCTCTCCTTAACAGACACCCATACACCCACTCTCCATTTTGGGAAATTCCTTTAATGATTGCCATGTGTCTTCAATAACACAAAGCTGCATAGTTTACAGCATGAAAAGATATTCCTTTTATTTTCTTTTATAGCTATTTCAGGTCAAAGAGGTTTAATTTAGTCTCATGAGTGTGTATTTGGCAATAAATGAATACTGTTTACACTATTTTTCTGATAATTTAAGTTATTTTTAATTTGTTTTTTCATGTGAACATTAAGAGTTCGTGTCTCAAACAAACAAAACATTTTATTCCCATAAGGGATGGTGTTTATATTTGTATGGATAAAAAGATTGTTTTGGATTACAACAGATATATTATTTTTATTAAATTAACTATCAGAGAGACAAAGAAAAAGTCTCAGTGGAGTTCTCAATTAAGAGATTGTGTCTGTTAAAATTCTTTTATAATGAGGGGTTTTTTGTTATGGAAGATCACCAGATCTCTCAAACATATTAATATCCTTTGTATTCCTTATGAAGTCCAGGTTCATTAGGATAATGAAGTGAAGTGACTAGCTCTCCAAGAATATGTATCTGAGAATTTAGATTTCTGAAAGCCTTGTCGTAGGTCAGTGCTCATTCTACACTATATTTGCATCAAGAAAGTGAAGACTAAAAAAAGTTCTTTTAATATTGAATTAGTTCCTCTAGGTTAGAACAGGAAATACTAAGAACAGATGTTTTGAGTACTGCTCTATTTCGTATTCAATTCACTGTCTCATCTCATTTCTAAAGCCCACACCAGAATTTTCCTTCTGTCAAGATTCTTTGTATTTTCAACCACCACATAAAGAGAGATGAAGAATTCTGACAGTTTGCAGCCACAACAAAATGAATGGATCCATCCTGCATATGATCTACAAAATTTAGTTTATGCTAGTGCAAAGAAGTAATTGTACAAATGAAATTAGATGCACAAAGGAATGCAGTTCTAACAGATAAAATAGTCAAGTAAAAATGTTAAAAAAATACTTTTTTTATAAGACCACATGAACTAAATCTTTTTAACTATGGACATTGATGGCTATTTTGTAAGTTTTGAGAAGATTTATAGAATAACTAGAGGCTGTATGTTGAAATAGCTAATAGGAAACAAAGTAGGTGAAAAATGTGAACTTAGTTTCAAGAAATCTTGTTATTTTATTGTAGATAAAGAAATCTTAAGCTGGAAATGGTGAAGCTTTATTTGTTTGACTTTAGAGTTATGTAGTATAATATAAAAAAATAGTATTGAGGAAGTCTTATATTGGTCTTGTTCATCTTCTGAAAACATGAACAGGAAAGATTATATGGTTGTATGTTTTTTAGTACTTCCTAATCTGTCTTTTCAGATAGCAAGTTAATGCATTAGTCATTAATTAAATTGTTTCTTCTGTTCTTGTTTGTAAAGATAGAAAATTACTCTATGCCTACTGGACCTATAGTTATTCCCTGTTTGTCCTTTTTGTTTGTTTCAGTAGGGTGTGGAACCCTGAGTATAGAAGGCAATCCTGAAGTAGGAACTAGGCATTCAGCTCAATAGTTCAGCATTATCTAGTTTCCTACCAAGGGCTTATTTAAGGAACTCATCCTGTCTTCCTGCTCTTAGAATGCTCCCTAGCATTGCATCTTCTCTTTTGTCTTTTATAATTCATAGTAATTAACAGTATTAAAATATTGCCAACCCCTTTATTTGCCATTTGATTCTATGAATCACAATTATCTAGATCTGTGAGGGATCTTGAAAAGAATGCACTGTGGAACCAGAGCAAACAGATTAAGCTCAGGGACATAAATAATTTTAATAAGTCCTAATAAATTTTATGGCTTTACCTGGCAGTAAGACTACTTACTATTTTGCTTTTATGCATTTAAACAGGTTCTTTTATGAGTTACACAGGCACAATCTGAAAATCACTTGGGGTCTCCTGTGGCCCCTGGTGCGATAACTGTGCCAACAGCAGAGGGAGCATTAAACTCATTGCCCACGGGAAAGTGTGGGGAGTGATACCCATGTTCCTATAATCCTTGTATGGGTAGGATGTGCTCATTAGCCTTCTGGCAGTCATCCTAGGAGAGGGACAACTCTGATTCCAAACCCAGGCAGATGGAGCTCATTAGCCCTGTAAGGCCTTCCATCTAAGAGGTTAAACCTCCATCCTAAGGACTTCGCTGCCAGCATCCAAGCTTGCTGGGCCCTGCCGGATGAACCTTAGGACTAAAGGGTGGGTCCAGCTCTGCGTATGCTGTGTCTCACCTAAAAAAAATCCATTGCGCAGGCTCGAGGGTGCTATTCGCTATCCTTTTTTTATGAGGAGCGTGGATGGAGCCCTCCCTGGATCTTCGTTCGCGAAGCCTAGCCACGATTATGAGTTACAGCTTAGTTAGCTGATCCCTTTGTTCACTTTCTTCAATGAAATAGAATTTTAGAAACCTTGAGCTCATTGTTACATAGACCTCAACCGCTGAAAACTGGGTTGATCAAATAATTAAAAATGAAAGACTGCCAGTGAGATAATGCAATTAATTCAACAATAATAATAATAATAATAATAAAACCAAATAATAATACTGCAGGACACTACACAAAATTCATACCATCTAGAAAGATCTACCAAAATCATGTATTTCAAAATGTTTATCTTTGGACAAAGATGATTCAGACCCAAATGAGAAGGAGTTCATAAAGGAAAAGAGAAAAGTTGGTAAAATGAAATCCAAAAATGCATAATAGTCCTTTACAAAGGAAGAAAAAGTGTTTGATTTGAAAAGAATATTGTAAGTATAGTCATAACACAATTTTAGGAATATACAGATTTGCTCAAGCAGAACCTGTTAGTCTATTATTACAGGCATTCTGTTTTCTAAATACAAAAAAAAATTTGGAATTATCTGACCAAAGTTGAACAATTAATTTAAAAGATCTTGTTGATTCTAGGAAGATTGCTATTTCTCAGCCTTTAATGAAGACTTTTTTTATCACCTGATAAGAAAGGTTAGGTCATTTCATACTGCAGGGCCTTTTTACTTATGCGTCTTTGCTTTTCTGCCAGACAGCAGCAAGGAACAAAACACGTTTTCAATGCAAGTGCAGATCAGACAAATGAAAATACTTTCTGTATTCTTTCTGAATGTAGTATAGCAAGTGCTATCACGGTATGTTTTGTACTGTTGGTTTTGGGTTTAGATAGCATTTTGTAGGAATTGAAAGAAGAGGTCTTCTTTCGTGTCTCTTTTTGTTCAGTGTCAGTAGTGCAGACAGAAAATCTCAAGCAGATTGAAAGCACTGCTTAAAATATTCTTTAAAGTCAATCCTTTAAAAATAATTATAATCATAAACCAATTTATATATAGCATACTAGGAAGTCTCTGTATACTCCAGATCCTCAGATCAGGATGATTTTAATGTGTTTTGTGGTCAGCATTACCAGTGTTTTGGTGAAAGCATTTCTTCCCCTCCATCTCTGATAGAGAACGTCTAATGTTCTGTTTTGTATGAAAAGTCATGGTCTTGAAAGGTTCAGCTTTCAAAGCTAGATAAAAAAGTGTAAAATTGTTTGTTTGTTTGTTTTTTACTGCAATGCTCTTCAAATCGTGATTACCATCTTACAGTTTCCATTAACAATGTAAATCAGAGCATCTCATACACTGAATGTGAATACAAACTGTTCATAACGAAGCACAAATTTAAAATTCCTCCCATATCTACTGTAGTCATTAGTATTGTGGCAGTGATTAGTAATACCAAAACCTCCTTCGATAGTTTATGAAACAGCATATGATAATAGTTACATAAGCAATTACTGGATCCATAAATTATGATTTTTAATGATTTCAGATATGACTAATTCTTCTTAATGTACTTGAAGTCTTCTGTCTTTTAATAGAGAAAGTTCTTGACTTAGTATTTACAGTATACCACCAACAGCAATAATAAATTATATCCAGTCACACAGTGAAAATTATATTTTAGACACCTATTGTTTAAATAAGAAAAGATTTAAGAATAACTTTTTATAATACCTTTTAAAAGATAAAGAATAGGCTTTGTGTAACAAAAATGTATTTCAGCCTTTAGAAACTGTACTGTAAAAGCTTAAAATCTTGTATATTTAGTAACCTTTTAAGAATAATACCTGAGTGATTGAGAAATTGCAGTTCATTATATGAGAAATAGAATTTCAGTTTATAAGAGCTGAATAGAACACATTTTAATTATATTCTAGACTCAATTCCTGATTTATTTTACCTGCAAATATATTTCTACTTTAATGATAGTTTTTACATAAATAAATTATTTGATAAATTATTGAAGCAGTTTTTTATTTTGGCAGCTTTATCTGTATTGATAATATTAATATTTTTAAATAGTGGGAAGAATAATTATTTTGAAAGCAAAAGTAATATATTTCTTTAAGCAGGATGTTTTGGTAGAAATATTTTTTCTCTCTCTTTCTGATGAAAATCTATATTGCAAAGCATTATTTTCTTAAAAGATTTTCGGTTTGCATAAACAAACCTTGCATTATTTAGTAGTTGTTACTGAATGTTAAAAGCTTTGCCAAATTTTCATATTATTGTGGCTTATATAACACCATAACATCAAAACACTGTAAACAGTTATTTGAATGCTGCCTGCCATTAATGTTTATTTAAGCATCACTGCCTCATAACAGCATCCAACAGCAAGGGGAGCTCTAAGACAAGTTGGAGTGAACTGAGAAACTTGTGAGTGAAAATTAGGAATACTGTCAGGAAAAGACAGTTTGGAGACAAGATTTGGGGGGTGGGGGGAGACACATAGTTGTTATTCACCATGAGTAAGGCAGCAAGAAATGTTTACAAAGTACACGAAAAAGAACAAAAAAAAGTGTAGGAGGCTAAGGGAAGCAGCCAAGTGACTAAATAGAAATGATCCAAGCACTTTAGAGAAATCAAGCTCACAATGTTAGATGTGCCAAACAGCCAATGTACAGTGTAGAGAGTGGTTGAAATAAGCAGTAAATCAGCTGTAGATTGATCTATCCAGGTTGGAATAGCACCTATGAATTACAAATATAATTTACTTCCAGGTAAGTCTGAGGAAAAGGCTATCTGAAGAGATGTTGTACACCTTTTGACTCAAAGGCTTGAAAATTGTATCGTATCATTTTGTCTACACAGAAGTAGTCTTTCACAAACATACGGAACTGGTTCCTTTTCACAGTATTTTTTGTACTAAGTTCAAGACGGTAACTTCTGAAAGAAATCAGAAAACGTCTGTGATCTAGTAAGCACTAGATTTGTAACAGCCTGTTAATTATCATTGTTGTCAAGGTTCTAATTGAAACATTTTAAGAACCCTTTTTGTTGTTTGGATCCTCATTGTCATCAAGACTCTAATTGAAACATTTTAAGAACACTTTCTGTTATTTAGATCTGTATCTAGCATACAGGTAATTGAATAGTAGAGCACTGTGAGATAGTAATTATACAAAATTATTTGGCATGTAGTAATTTGAATATTTTTCACTTATCCTGCAAAAGAAGCCTATTTCCAGCCACTGTAACCTATATGGCAGGATTTAGTAAGCACATGCTTTCCCATCAAAGGCTACCTAGCTCACAAAGACCACATAAATGTGCATATAAACATATGTAAGTAGAGATATTTACTATATGACTATACTAGCAGATAAGATTTATTATTGCAACGTATTGTTTTATATATAGCCTGAATACGAAAAAGAACATTTTTTCAAGGTAAGCAAGACAATAGTTAGCAACACCAGGAGCAGAAAGGAATTTATACCTCTATCATATCTCAGTACTCCAGATGGTATCTCTTTAGGGCAGACTAGGAGGAGAGAATCACCTCCTTCAAAAATCATATGGAACAAACCATATGATATCATTGAGCTTAAACAGAATCATCTCTTGAACAGAGAGATATGTTCTGACATAAATCACACTAAATAATTGCAAGTTAATAAATGTTTTTCCAATGTATTTGATAGTCATCACTACAGAGGATGCATATAGCCAAAATGTGTATTATTAGAATATATACTAACCTCTCCCCTGCAACTAAAAGGATGTATGTATGTATGGCTAGGCTTCGCGAATGAAGATCCGGGGAGGGCTCCATCCATGCTCCTCATCAGCGCCTTTTCCAAGCATGCTGATAAAAAGAGGATAGCAGATAGCACCCTCGAGCCTGCGCAAGGGATTTTTTTTAGGTGAGACACAGCATGAGCAGAGTTGCACCCACCCTTTAGTCCTAAGGTTCATCTGCCAGGGCCTAGCAAGCTTGGACGCTGGCAGCAAAGTCCTTAGGACGGAGGTTTTATTAGAGTGTCCTTCTCTTAGATGGAAGGCCTCACAGGGCTAAACGAGCTCCATCTGCCTGGGTTTGGAATCAGAGTTGTCCTTCTCCTAGGATGACTGCCAGAAGGCTAATGAGCACATCCTACCCATACAAGGATTATAGGAACATGGGTATCACTCCCCACACTTTCCCGTGGGCAATGAGTTTAATGCTCCCTCTGCTGTCGGCACAGTTATCACACCAGGGGCCACAGGAGACCCCAACTGGTTTTCAGACTGTGCCTGAAAAGGATTATAATAGACATGCTAAAAGTAGTTGAGCATGTTAACAACCAAACTTACTCTTCTTATAGTCTCTGTGCTTTCATCCACATTAAAGGAAATTTTTGCCAAGAAAGGAATTCTTTCTGATTTCATATTTGAAAATTACATAACTTTTTGTTTTATTTATGAATACTCATTTCTGGCAGTGAGAAAGAAAATTTGGTTAGAAAATAAAGTTACTGGCAATGAACAACAAAACCAAGTAACAAATCCTAATCTCAATTAAACTTGTCTCGCATTCAAGTCAAACATTACTTTAAAAAGTCCAAATGTCCTCTGCAAAATGTTGTGTACAGTGCTATTTAAAGAAAAAGGAATCTCCTGCCTTAAGCCAAGAATGACTTTGCAGTGAAGATGAGAGTTTGTTTTAGGCCTGCGGAAATTGTTAAATAGAAATGATTAGCACTGATTTTACAGTACAGATCTGTGAGTGGTAAATAGATTTCAATGAGATTTTTTTTTTCTGAAGGAAATTTGTTATAGAGAAATGTATGTATGCATACAGCTAAAGAGAAACAGAATACTTTTGGCTGATAAGTCCAGCTACTAGATGTTTCTTAGTCACTAGTAGTTTCTGACACACTGTGGATTGTGACATGAAGAACAGGCCTAGTATGAGCCTTTTTGAAATTTTGTTACATATTGGGAATTTATATCCCACAAAAAGTAATTAGACCCATGTTAATCTGTACCAGATGAGAATATTTCTGTGATTCCTATTTCAAAATTATCGAGTATGTGTATGATATAGCCATCAGTCCATTCAATGGTAGTCACCCTAGGTAGGGAAGATTGCCCTAGTTACAGTATATTTGCTTGACACAATAAAATAATCTGGTATATATTTATATAAAAATACACTATATTGTAATTGATCTGAGGTGTCAATTGATAAAGATCTTGCCATCTGCTTTGCAGGTCTGACTTATCACAGGGCTAAATTTGGCCTCCATGGAGCTGTGATAAATGTAGCAGAAAACATTCGCTTAGATCAAGGTTGTCTATTTTGATTGATTTTTTTTTGTGGGTTTTTTTTTGTTACCCTGGTTATAATACAGAAATTATTACAATTTGTGAAAATATCTGGGTAAAGTTTTTGTTCAAATAGATTTTAGAACAGATGAATAGTCAGAATAGTCTCCTCCTGATCATGGGACATATACTACTAAATGGGAGTGGTGGCAAGTGTAAGCAATCAACTTAATAAAGAACTATGATAACACTGGTGTTTTGATTTAAACACATTTCCAAAAAGTAAAAGACTGAACATTCTTGTTACTAAATGCCAGCAAGCTGATGACTCCATAAATCTCTCATTAATTTATTTTAAATTTCTGTTAACTTCATTCAGCATTAAACTTACGTTTGTATATGATTCTATTTCAGAAGGAATGTGTGGAAAAGTGACTGATATTTTGATAATGTGTTTCTATAGAACAAACATAAAAAATCTAAACTAATCTCTCAGGCATGGTTAGATGCCCAACCTGACACATCTGAATTTAAACATAGGTACACTGAGTCACGATAATACTGTGACACATCCTTCATAGAGGCAGCGTTAGGCTATCAAAATGTTGACAAATATTTTAGTTATGAAAAAGAAACTGAATGTGGCAATGTGTGAATTCAATCAAGAGCAAGGAAGTTAAAGAGGAATATTGCTGCCCATGAGATGTGGTACTAGGCTGAACCATGTCTGGTTTTGAAATTCACTGTAAAAGTGGGGAAAAAATTGAAAAGCTACTTTCAATTTTAATTTAAGCCTTTTAAGCTTTGTTCAATCTTAATTAAGCCTTTTAATTTCCACAATGTATTAATGTGAATAGTCTCCTGGCATATTAAAAGATCTAGGTTGTTTTTTTTTTTTACCACAGCCTCTTTGTATTATAATAAACTCAGACAGAATGATTGGTAATAAATTTCTGTATCATGAACTATCTGGAAAATGAAAATATTTTAAAAATAAGTTTGACTAATCTCCCTTTAACGAATTCCATCTTTCCTACTTCTTATTTCTACAGTGGAGGATTTGTTACTTGCCTTAGAGTCTTTAACTGACATAAAATCCCATTATATGTGAAAGAACTATGTTAAAAAGCTATATATCTTTAGGTTATTTCATTTATTTGTTTGTGTGGGAGGGTATTTGGGGTTTTTATGTGTTTATTTATAGCCTGATCCCATTTCTTTTCAAAACAGGATTCATTCAAGAGCTGATGAAAAATGTATTTTTATGTGTTTTTATTTTCTCCCTGTGGCAGTGTGCTCCCACACCCTGCACTCAACCTGACCTGTATTTCTTGTAGCACTGCTGAAGTGATAACCAGCAGTGGCAGTCATAATGGATGCGTCTGGTCGCGTGGATTTGGAGGAGACAAATAACAACACAATAGCTAAGGGCTAATTTGAGTAATGCGCCACAGTGCCAGTAAATATCTGATTCAACCCAAATTTGGAAAGAACATCTATATTCTGTATGTAAATATGATTATAAGTCTATTATCTTACTCCATAAATGGTGGACAGCTTCAGGGCCCATTTTGCTCTTCTGCACAACAGGGGGCTGCATGCCAGCATCTCTGCTTGAGTGGGGGTGCCTCTCAAGGTTAGTCCTTGAGATTGTGAGAATCCTATTAAATTGTCCTTATCTCAACCCATGAGTTTTCTCACTTTTTCTTGATGGTCTCCCTCATCTCACCAGGGAGGAGTGAGTGAGTAGCTGTGTAGGGCTTAGTTGCCAGATGGAATTAAACCATAACAGTGAGACATGTAAGTAGAAGTCCCTGGGAATGAAAATGCTGAGAACTTCTAAAGAGGGCAATTCATAAAAGACAATATATTGATAAATAAACTCTTAAAAATTTCTCATCTATATCTTATTTACTCACTAGACAGCTTACTAAATTTAGATGATTTCTGTATGTTTCCCTCTGCTTTTCTTCTGTACAGTTGTAGTGCTGTTTCTAGTTCTGGGCTACTCAGTACAAGAAAGATGTATGTACTGGAGTCCAGCACAAGACCACAAATATGGTTAAGGGACTGGAGTGTCTTTCAAAAGAGGAAAAGCTGAGAGTGTTGAAACTGTAAAACCTGGAGAAGAGAAGCCTCAGAGAAGATCTTATCAGTATGTTTAAATACTTGAGGCAAGGGAATGAAGAAGACACTGCCAGACTCGTCTCAGTAGTGCACACTGATGGTGCATGAGGCAATGGGCAGAAACTAAACTGCTCTACATGACCTTCTTTAAGCAGAGGTCTTAGACTAGATGTTCTCAAGAGGCCCCTCCCAGTCTCAATTATTCTGTAAATCTTAACCTTGATGATTTATTTTGAATACTAGGTCATGATTATCTAATTAATTATATATTACTTATCTACTTATCACTGATATGCAAATGTGATTTTGAAATTTAAAGTCCTTTCTGGGCAGGTGCAGAAGACAGTATCATCTAGTTTGCTGCTAAACAAAATTTGATTTATATAATGTGAATTTGTTTTCCTACTAAGAGACCATAAACATTTCAGAATTGATGCTAAAATTTTTTGGCCTATAGTTTTTCACAATGTAATTTTATAACATTTTTCATTTTACAGACATGAGTGCTAAGGAATACACTTTATGAAAAGCTTTCAGCTAGAGTAGGACAAAACAAAACAGTCTTGGAATCAACTGGTTTGAGAAATTCTCCTTATCATTCTGCTTATTTTGAAGACTAAAAATGTAAGTTAAACAAGGAAAACATGTACTGATTTAAAAGAAAAAGGTCAAAATGTATGTTATTGGAAGGAGTTGATATTAACTGTTGTAATAAGGAAAATGTTTATCTTTGTATACAAAATCACATTAAATAGGCTAAGATAAAAAGGAAATAAAAGTCTTTGAGATATGAAAATTATTACAGTTGTGATTCTTTATGTTGTTGAAGTTTTAAAATTCAAAATGTAACTTCATTTTTTTTCCTAAATCATCTTTCAGCATATTGAGCATAAATTTCTCCTTGGTCTCCAAATATGACTTTCTTAAATAGCAAAGCTAATCACTTGTTCTTATGCTAAATGACTTTAATCTACAAAATGGCCTTTATTCTTATGCCATAGTGCTTAAGAGTCTTTGAAAAGCCTTATTGAAAGCCTTTTGGAAATTTATTATGCTATAGCAAATATCATTCCTGTATATGTCCATTTCTTTTTCCTTTAGTGAGAACCAATATAGATATGAGACACCATTTCCTCTTACAAAATCTGTTTGCTTTTCCCCATTCTGTAGTAAATTTTTTTAGTCTCTTTCTAGCAGTTTAACTAGGCTGACTGGGACACAGTTTCCTGACCAATTCCTTGGAACAGTTATTTGGGAAAAAAAAAGTCATTATGTTTACCATCTTTCATGTCTCTTGCACTTCTGCTAATGAAGCACTTCTCTGACAAGTAACAAAGAAATACCTATTTCACCTTGTTAAAAATTCTGTATATTCTCTCACATTAATTTCTTCTGTAACTGTCTTGTGTCCATACAAAAGTGTTCTGAAAACTCATAATCAGGAATGACTTTATTAAGAAAATGTTTCTATCTTAAGCATATTTTCAATTTCTGAGAAGCTGTATGTTTATAGTTCACAAAGAAGCGTTGAAACAATATTGGGTACAGACATTTTCCAAATCTGAATGACTTACAATTCTGACTCACAAGTTCAGAATGTAACATGGTCTCAGAGATCTAGCTCCTCTAGACGGTTTGTTTCATTGTCTTTGTTTGTTTTATTTTTATTTCTTCCCAATATTTTTTATTTTCAGATTATTTACAGACACTCTAACCTATGTTCTAAGGACCTCGCTGCCAGTGTCCAAGCTTGCTAGGCCCTGGCAGATGAACCTTAGGACTAAAGGGTGGGTCCAGCTCTACGCATGCTGTGTCTCACCTAAAAAAAATCCGTAGGGCAGGCTCGAGGGTGCTATCTGCTATCCTCTTTTTATCAGCGCACTTGTAAAAGGCGCTGATGAGGAGTGTGGGTGGAGCCCTCCCTGGATCTTCGTTCGCAAAGTCTAGCCATACACATACACATCTACAGACAGCTTTTTAGTATGCCACTTCCATCTTGTGTTGACTTCACTGATGCTAATGTATTTATCGGACAGCATACTTAATATGACAGTGACAGGCCATAAAACTCTTAAAGAAATGAAATAAATTTAAACTAATTTCTTCAAAGTCAAAATTTTTTCATATACCTAGCTCTGCACTAGTCATTGAGATCACTTAGTCTAGGAAAAAATGTCTTTTATAGTATTACATTAAGTGGAATACATTTCTCTACATTTAGAGTCTTACATTAAAGTAGGAATTATTGACAATATTCAACAACTTCATGTCAGTTAAGAACGGTTAAAAAAAGACTGCAGTGAAAAAATACAACAAATCACTTCATCATCTACAAGCATAAGCCTGAATTATTACACGGCAATGTATTATTTCTTAGCTACTGTAAAAAGACATATTTTCTGCAGCTTAAATTTTGAGTTTGTTACAAACAGCCAGTCGTCTTAGAAGTCTAATCCCTCCAAATACATTTGGTCTGCTTTTATTTTCTACAAAAATTTATAAGTAGTCAAAGGGAAAGGCGGAAGTTTGAAGACAAATTGTGAAATGTTTTTTGAATTGCAGGTGAAAAACTGTAGTCTGTTGTGACATGCTGACCTTTGACCGATGTTCTTTGTCTACCCAGTGCTTGAAAATTGCTTATTATTAGTCCTTTACGTTTTGTCTAATTAAATAACTGAAATATAATATGTTTGTACCTGTACCATATCATATGCCATAGTGTCATACTATCGTAATGACATCTGAGAACTTTTCATGAAAGGGAAATCACTTCTTAAATGCCATGTATTTGTTCTTTTGACTTACCTTGAAATATAATTTGTACGTCTACTGAAGTCTTTCTTATTAATGCAGGTAAATATGAACATAAATTCATTTATCTCCTCCATTTCTTCCTTCTACTTGATGCTTGCCCTTATTCTACTTCTGTATCTACATTACACAGCTGTGAATGGACTGCCAGCAGAATGTCTAGACTAACAAAAACCCTACTCGCTCTTTGTGCCTAAATCTGAAATCAGTTCTCTCTCTTGTTCCCTGATTTTCTGCACCATATGCAAAAAACATGTCTGTTGCTGCAGTAGTAGGGCTATGAGGGTCGGTCAGTTGTGGCTAGGCTTCGCGAATGTAGATTCAGGGAGGGCTCCAACCACGCTCCTCATCAGCGCCTTTTACAAGCGCGCTGATCAAAAGAGGATAGCGGATAGCACCCTCGAGCCTGCGCAATGGATTTCTTTTAGGTGAGACACAGCATGCGCAGAGCTGGACCCACCCTTTAGTCCTAAGGTTCATCTGCCAGGGCCTAGCAAGCTTGGACGCTGGCAGCGAGGTCCTTAGGACGGAGGTTTAACCTCTTAGATGGAAGGCCTTACAAGGCTAAACGAGCTCCATCTGCCCGGGTTTGGAATCAGAGTTGTCCCTCTCCTAGGATGACTGCCAGAAGGCTAATGAGCTCATCCTACCCATACAAGGATTATAGGAACATGGGTATCACTCCCCACACTTTACCATGGGCAATGAGTTTAATGCTCCCTCTGCTGTTGGCACAGTTATCGCACCAGGGGCCACAGGAGACCCCAAGTGATTTTCAGACTGTGCCAAGGGCTATGAGGGTATATAAGAGATTATAGACAGAGGAAAATGCAGAGAAGGCTCACTGGGAGGGGGGGGAAATTAAAAAATAATCCTCTCAGTATGAGGACTTCTCCACTAGTAAAAGAGATTATGTAAAATAATGATTCATACAACATTTTGTGAGATGTTTTGAAATATATAAAGGCTAATTAAATCCTAAATTATCATTTCATTACCAGTAGACAGAACATTCTAACCTTTTTCAATCTTGATCTTCATTTGATGGCTTGAAAACTGGCCTCACTATAAACAGCAGATAGGAATAGTGTAAGTGTAGCCAGCTTGTGTGAAAAGAATATCCAAAATTGTCCAAGAGACCATCTGAATAGCACTCATATGACAGAACTGAAGATGACCGTCAAATGTTCTGGAAGAGGGTGCACCTATATGTGTACATGAGTTTGTGTGTGTATTTAAAGCTTTTGTAGGTAGATTATAGGAGGCTGTTTAGAAGTCTGTATGCATTATCAACTCACAAGACTTGAATTGAGAGCTTTTTTGTCGCAACAGTAGGCAAATTTAACCATTGATTTATGCGAGAAATACACCCAAGCACTGAGAAACCTAATTCATTACATTTTTCCTACCCTCAATAATAAATGAAGTATAGAGAATTTGGTTTCTCTTTCCAATCATTTATGGTTTATGTATTAATATATGTAACATATTTATGAAAGTTGTCTATTTTTGTCTGCCTCCAATTTCAACTGTTGTCTAGTAGTGCTAGCTTTTTCAGTGTTTTGACTGGGAGTTTAAAAGAATTTTACACATTCTCTACCTGTATGCCTAATTCAAGTGTCTCATGAGAGAATAATAAATCAATGTGTTTTATCCAGTGTGATGTGTAACCAAATAAGAACAAGCAGTTGTGTAACAGTTAAATGGCTAATAGTCTAAATTACTACTGTCTGCTACTGTTTATCACAATCATATTGACCGTAAATAGCTTGTATATGTCCCTAACTCTTAGATTGTACAAAAAGAATAATTAGAGCGAAAGAACATGTTTACTTTAATAATGGAATCCACCTCAGATACATTTGTGTTAAGCATTTTGCACCTGAATCTAAGCCTTGTTAGCATAAATTTCATTAAGTGCTCTTCTGCCTTGATGCCAAAGAGAGGGAGAACATTATTTTAGGTTAAACGGTAAGTTTGTACTGCCAGTTCGTAGCAGTTAATAAAAATGCCAAAAATAAGTAAGTCTGAGATCCGTGAATGGGAGAAGAATGTAGCAGAGTTGAAAAAAATTGAGAATAATCATGACAAAATTTTTATATACAAGTCAATGCTTCCACATCAAAAAAGATCAAGAAATATTAAAGAAACAGGTCTTAACACCAGTAGATCAAAAGCAATCAAAATAATTACTTAGTAAGCTTATGCTAGTGGGTTTGTTTGTTTGCTTTATAATAGCTGTGCTTTTCTCTCCAGCCTCCTGAAAATTAATGGCAAGTTGTTTCTAGGACACAATTACTGATTGTGCTACTTTTTCCATGGACAGCTAACTGAATTTGACAGTGCTTTTTTTGTAGCACTTTTCAATCACCTGTCATAGTGTTGGAGATTTTAGTTTGTTTGGATTTTTTTCCTGTGAGTATATACTTCAATTTTCTGAAAGTTTGTGTTGTGAATGTCTTCAAATTCCTGCTGAATTTCAGTTAGTTGAATTCAGTCAAATACAGCAGTGCACCTGCATGCAAAAGCAAGGAGCTAGTGACTGAACTCAGATGTACAAAGGAAGCATAAATGACCCAGGACAGGTGACTGAGGAGAAGTATAGAGATGCTGTCCAGTCCTGTGAGGATGGAAAAGCCAAGGACAACCTGGAGTTAAATCTGGTGAGGAATGAGAAAGGAAACAAGTAGGTTTCTACAAGCATGTACCATTCAAAAATTCAGTTTTATTAAAAGAATTGAAAAACTGGGGAAAGAAAACCCTGACAGCAATACCATTCTGTTTTAAAGAGTCTAATTGTATCCGTTCTTCTTTCTTTCTCCTTTTCTGATTTCCATAAACAAATTGCCTGTACTTTGTTACTGAATGATTCCTCTTGTTTGCCAATCCTGCTAAGAGTCTCATAAGAACTGAGTTCGATTTTAAAGAGAATTTTGAATGAGAAGAAGGAATGTTGTCCTGGAAGATAAACTCAGAGAGGACAGATTTGTTTGAAAGCTACAATCTAGATAAGCATCACAGTGAGAAGTTATTGTTATATACTGTTGTATTGTTATATACTGTTGTTTATACTAGAGGAGGAAT
Source organism: Bucco capensis (assembly GCA_013396975.1). NCBI lineage: Eukaryota > Metazoa > Chordata > Aves > Piciformes > Bucconidae > Bucco > Bucco capensis. The sequence goes on along the minus strand of VWZO01011727.1, from coordinate 65,511 downwards.
ATTATTTCTTTAAATTAGAGTCATACACTAATTTGTGTTTTAAGGGAGCTGTGCCTCAACATCTAATCTAAACTCCTTCTTGGATTGGATCTAGATGAAGCAAGGGCCTTGTCTAGGTGATTTCTGAGCTCCTCCAGAAATGGAGATCCTCAGACCTCCCACAGTTTTCTTTGAGCTGCCTATTCCAGTGTTTGATCATTCAGGGGAAAAACTTTCACCTTCTCCTGGTGCCTGTTAACCTTTTGTAATGTGTTCATGTCCTTGACCACAAGAACGGCAGGAAATCCAAACAGATTCCAGTAAGAGAAGAGGTTAGCTGAGTCTGCCAGCTGAGTAGAATGGAAGAACTACTCAGCTTCTACACCTAGGAGACAAGTCTTACTCTCAAGAATATTTCATTTACACTCAAGGAAAAGGGTAGAGGTAGAAGACAAATATATTTCCCATGCTGTACCTTTCTAGATTCTTACAATCTTCGTATTAATAACTTCCTCAATAGAGATTATAGTTTTCTGTTTGAATAGCCCTTGATGGGCTTTCTGTGTTAAGAAATGTCTGATTCCCATGAAGCCCATGATTCTTTAGGCTTGTCACATCCAGTAGCAATTAATTCCATAGCTTATTATGAAAACCAAATACTTTTTTTTTTTAGCCCTACTGACTGAAATTTTTATTGGAGGACCACTCTTCTAATTCTGTAAGAAATAAAATTATGTTAGATTCCATAATTCTGTATGTGTCATCATTCACCTCTTTTCTCTTTTTGTTCTGGTGAAAGTTCCTAGATTTTTATCAACCTTTCCTTCCAGAATCTAGTTTTCATCATTTCTAACTTCTTTTGTTATACCTTCCTGTGGTGACCAGAATTGCAAGCAAGATGATTATGAATTTGCTTATGTTTCTTTTTCTGCATTCTCTTTGATTCCTGAGGCTTGTTGACATTCCATTTGCCCTAGAGGGAAGAGAGAAAAGTGCTTGACATGACTCATAGAGAATGGTAATTATTATTTTGAGAGTTTGTCTCTGCAACAATATATGTACTTCTTATGTATATGAAATGAATGAAAACATGTCTTTTAATGTTTTTGGTGTGATATGTGATAGCATAAAAGACACTAGATAGCTGTCTGAACCAGTACAAAAACCTTGAAAGAAAGAATTTATGGTCCTGAACCTTTGACAGCATAATGAAAAGGAAGCAGTTTGGCTACACTGTGCTTTCTAAAACTTGCAATTCATTCATATAAAAAAATAAGAAATATTGCCAATACATTTGAAATGGTATTTAGAGATAACATTTCTGTTTTGTTGGTAAAATAATAATTTAAAAAATAATTCAATTCTGTGATAAAGATTATTTGTCACTGTTTCCAGTATTAGTTATCTGCTATAGAACACTACATGCTAAAATGTATTTGTAGCTTGGTGATTTTTTTGTTGAAATGCTTTAAAGGTAATCCTAAAGTTAATTCATCGATAACTAGAATCACAGAATCATACAATGTCCTGAGTTGGAAGGGACCTGCAAGATCAAGACCAACTCCAGTATCTGCACTGGACAATCCCAAAAATCATACCATGTACCTGAGGGTGTTTTCCAAATGCTTATTGAATTCTGTGAGGCTTGGCACTGTGACTACTTTCCTGGGGAGCCTGTTCCAGTGCTTGACCACCCTCTGGATGAAGAACCTTTTCCTCATATCTAATCTAAATCTCTCCTGGCACAGCTTCATGCCATTCCCTTGGGTTCTATTGCTCACTGGTCACCAGAGAGTAGAGATCAGCTCCTGCCTCTCCGCTTCCCTTGTGAGGAAGCCTCAGTCTCCTTTTCCCCATGCTGAATAAATGAAGTGACTTCAGCTGTTCCTAATACAGCTCCCCCTTTAGACCGTTTACCATCTTCATTGCCCTCCTTTGGATACTCTCTAGTAGCTTTATATCCATTTTATATTGTGGCACCCAAAACTGCCCACAGTACTCGAGGTGAGGCTGCACTAATGCAGAGTAGAGTGGGACTATCACCTCCCTTGGCTGGCTAACAATGCAGTGCTTGATACCCTAGGACAAGGTTGGACCTCTTAGCTGCCGGGGCACACTGTTGACTCATATTCAACTTCCTGATGACCAGAACACCCAGATCCCTTTCTGTTGAGTTGCTCTCTAGCCTCTTGTTCCCTAGCCTGTATGTGCATTCAGGGTTGCCCTGTTCCAGGTGTGGAATCTGGCATTTGTCCTTGTTAAACTTCATAAGGTTAGTCATTGCCCAGCCCTCTAATCTATCAAGATCTCTCTGCAGGGCCTCTCTTGAAAATCAGGACATTTGCTTCCAGGCAACTGGGACTTCTCCAGATTCCCAAGAGTGTTGAAAAATCATTGAGAGGTCTCATATTGACATCAAACCAGCTCTTTAAGTACCCTTGGATGAATCCCATCAGGCCCCATAGAATTATAGGGATCCAACTGGAGCAGCAAATCCCACACAAGTTCAAGCTCAGAGTTGACTGGGTGTTTATCTTCCTCACAATCATGTTTCTGTAGCTCAGGGCTCTGGAGGTCCTAGACACCATCATCAGTGTTGCAGATCAAAACAAAAAAAGCATTAACCATCTCTGCTTTTTCTATGTCCCTGTTTGAGAGGTGATCTAGGTCATCTCTAGAATTTTCCATTACTAGTATAATTATTTCTATGCTGATACAATACATGTTAAAAGAATCAACGTTAAATAGCAATTTCTGAGATCTATGTTGTAACATAAAATTGATTTAATCACTGCACAGTAGATTAAGAATTGCAATGTTGGATCTTTAACATCATAAGCCTTTTCCAGTTCTTAGATGTTATTTAATTTTATTAACTTTTTATATATTTGGAGGAATATTTGTACCAAAGGGCATAAACTTTACTTGCCATATATATTATCTGAAACTATTCTTCTGTGATATATTAAGATTACAGTTCCTGTCTCCTAAATCATAATCATGTAACTTATGTAACATAATGTGACTTCTGTAACTTTATAGGACCTGCAAAGTTCATGATTCACCACATTATAGTTTTTTTCTAAATCATTCTTATAAATGTTAGAAATAACTATTTATCATTAGTTTTGATATTCCTGACATATATAAAATGCGTATCTTTAATTCCAGAGATGCCATCTTTCATTTTTTTGCTGGAATTCATAACCTAACCAAAAAAGCCAACCTACCTTTACAATCCTTCCTGTGAATCTTTGTCATAAGATACTGGAAAACACAACCTGAAAGTCCAGAATTCTGAAATGTGAATATCTGTGTTTGATTCAAAATGTTACCTAACTCACATCAGTGATGTATTCTCAGAAGTTCCAGTTCTGAAGAATCAGTGTTTTTAGATACTCATGACTGTCCAAGCTGATGTCCTGTCAGGTTTTTTGTGTTTTGAGTTATTTTTATTCTTTGTGCTCCATTCTTTCTTCCCACATAGCTATGTTAACGAGATTGTATTAGGAAAGAGGAAAAGCTACCCTGGTTCATTACATGAGTTACTATGGAGATGTTTGAGCTTTCAAAGCTTTTTTGGATTGCATTGGAGGACAGAACTGGGATAAAGAGAATGCATCAAGATGTATCCTGGGGTCCTGAGGGAATTAGCTAATGTAGTTGCCAAGCCACTTTCCATGATATTTGAAAAGTCATGGCAACCAGGTGAACTTCCTGGTGAGTAGAAAAAGGGAAACATTGCACCCATTTTTAAAAAGAAGTACCAGCCTGTCTGCCTCACCTCTGTGCCTGGGAAGATCATGGGACAGATCCTCCTAGAAGCTATGCTAAAGCACATGGACGAAAGGGAGGTGATTTGATACAGCCACTGTGACTTCACCAAGGGCAAGTCCTGCCTGACCAACCTAGTGTCCTTCTATGATTGAGTGACTATGCCAGTGAACAAGGGAAGAGCTATAGATGTCACCTGTCTGGGCCTGTGTAAGGCTTTTGACACAGTCCCCCACCACACAATTCTCTGTAAATTTGTGAGATATAAATTTGATGGACAGACTGCTTGGTGGATAGGAAATTGGTTGGATGATTGCATCCAGATGATAGTGGTCAACAGCTTGATGTCTAAATGTAGATCAGTGACAAATGATTGATGTCCCTCAAGGATCTGTACTGGGACCAGTGCTGTGTAATATCTACTTGGATGACATAGACAGTGGGATCAAAGTAACTCTCAGGAAGCTGGCAGATGGTACCAAACCAAGAATTGCAGTTCACACACCAGAGGGACAGCTTGCCATCCATTAGAACCTGGAAAAGCTCAAGAAGTGGGCCCATGTGAACCCCATGAGGTTCAACAACGTGAAGTGCAAGGTCCTGCACCTGAGATGAGTGTCACGACCCGACTGCTGAGCTACCCAGGGTAGGGCAGGGGTTGTGGAAGATTCAAAAATTCCCTTGGAGTAAATTAAGGTGAAACGACAGCAAACGGCTGATTAAACTGCTAGGTTTATTGCAGGCAAGGAGCGTTATAGGTATTTTGGAAAGCTTTTGGTCTCTAGTGTCTTAAAGATAGAAAGAAAAGGAGAAGGAGAGAGGAGAGAGAGAGAGAGAGAGAGAGACAGTGAGATATCACCACCCTTGGTTCCAGCGATGTCTTGGCAGGGCCGGTCTCAGGTCCTCGGGTTGTGGGTGCAAATCCAGGGATGTAGTGTACAGTGACTCTTGAGTTTGGTGGTGGATGCACGCAGGATGCACCCTGGTTGCACCCTGGATGCACGCCAATGGATATGCCATCATCCTTTTTTATACATGCAGGACATGGGTGGAGTGGTCACAGCCATGTAAAGGGGAGATTAACTCAGGAAAAAGAAATTGTCCCACCTCCACAGAACTTATCTCTTTCCAATTTTAATCTCTTTATCGGCAAGGGCAATTCTTGCCTCAGGCCAGGGTCGTTGTCGGCCGTTGTTGGTCGTTGCCTGCACTTCACACCTTCCCCCTCCAGGGGGGGCTTTCTCCACCCAGGTGACAATTTGAGACATTAGTCCTTTAAGGAGGTTTCAGGCTCTCACAATGGGCCAGGGCAATCTCTGGTATTGATGCAGCTCTTCAGAGAATGAATTAGGGTAACTGAAGGATGAGAAGCTGAATGTGAGTTGGAAATGTGCACTCACAGAAAAAAAGGCCAACTGTATCCTGCACTGCATTCAAAGAAGTGTGTCCAGCAGGTTGAGGGAAGTGATTCTGCTCCTCTGCTCTGCTCTTGTGAGAACCACCTAGAGTCCTGTGTCTAGCTTTGGAGTCCTAAACACAAGAAAAAATGGACCTGTTGAAGTGGGTGCAGAGGAGGACCACAAAAATAATCAGAGTGATGGAGCAGGTCACCTATGCTGTGAAGAAAAGCTGAGAGCTAGGGCTGTTCAGCCTGGAGAAGATAAGGTTCCAGGGAGACCTCTTAGCGGACTTTCTATACTTGGCCTATAAGAAAGATGAGGACAGTCTTTTTAGCATATATATATATATGTATGTATTCTAGTAATATAGTTTGATATAACTAATGATTTTTCATTGATCTCTGAAATGTATTTTTTAAACCACTGTATTTTAAATACATGTATAGAAGTGCATATACATTGTATGTATTTATGTACTGAAATATATGTAATCCTATCAACATGCATGTTTACATTAGTATGTAATATGAATTTAAACGTAGTATTGAAAGCTAAACATGTTTAGCTTTTTTAAACTTTTTTATATGTCCATACTTAATTTCAAATCATGTATGTCCCGGGGGTGTATATTATATTAAGATATATGTCGGTGTAAAGTATGCTTTCATGAGCTAGCCTTAGGTGTCAGTGGCTTTAGAAATACTTCAAAGTGAAATAGAAGCCTCTGAGTTATAGTTTTAGCAATGCACATAAAAGCATAGAGGTGACAAACGGCAACTAGAGATTTAATGCTATGTGATTCCAATTTTACTACAGGTATTTTAGTTGTGTTACAGAGCAAATAAAGGAGTATGTAAAATGATGATTGATAGGATCTACTACCATGCCTTTTGAAATCCCTGTAATGTTAAATAGCTAATTCCATATAGTGTACTATGAAGCTATTTCACTAAGAATAACAATAAATACCTGTTGAAATGTGTTAAGAAAAAGTCTATAGTTGAAAACAGCAGATAGACTGCACTAGTATGGCACCATAATTTAACCTGGACTGATAAAACTATGAGTCAATGTGGTTTGGGTTTTGAAATGTTAGCAGGATATATACAGGGCATCAGCTGGTGTATCATACTGAAATCTAATGTGATGTCTTTACTTCTTCTAATTCTTAAAATAACTCTGTTACAATAAGCAGTATTGCCCTTTTGACTTATACAGTGATCCACCAGGGGGAAAGATAACCAATGTCATCATAAGTATTGACATTTTTCTATTGTTCTGCAGTAATATTTAATAGTTTATAGAGATCTATGCAGATAGTTCCTTTACTGTGACAGAGTTAGTTATAAGACTTTTGTTCTCCTTGCTTCTAGAATTGTTTTCTTCTCATTGGACTAACCTATAGAATGTCACTAGTTTAATAACCTAAGCCTCTAGGTTATATTAAAAAAAAGAGTTTAGATTGTAACTGAATGTATGTAGGGCTGTGTATCAGTTAGAGAATTAGAGATCTCGGTGATGAGGTTTTAAAATTGGGCTACTTTCATAGTTGTTATAACTACAAAACTAAACCATGAGTCCTTCACAAGATTATTCAAAATTAGCCTAGAGTATACAATACCATGAAGCTGATGCTGCTTGCTTAGCATCAATGGCTAGTGCTGTGACACTCTCAGTTTCTGAGGATGTGTTGGTTGGTCCTGAGAGGTGTGTGATGAGGGCAAATGGGCTTGAATCAGACACATTTTCCTTATCTGCCTTCCAGCTGATATTTAATGCTTCTTTGAGCCTTCACCAAAGAAAAAGGTGGTTATCTCATTTGTTCTTGGCATGGTTCATTTTATTTTTTGGAATCAAGACTTGCCCTGGTTTCTCCAGTCATCTGTCTTGCTTATTCGTCAAGATTATTCTTGTTCCATCAACCAACTCTCACACCTGCTCAGTCTTACAGACATTACTACTTTTTTTGGTACCTTCTTTATACAACCTTTTCACAAGTTTCTTTTTGCTTCTTTGGAAGTATGGCTATTTCTTATATACTTATGCTTCCCTGATGCAAAATATCATTAGTGTTATACAATTGTTAGTGGTTACAGTATTACAGAGTATGTAGAGAGCAGTTACATTGTCTGAGTGCTTATGTTTAGGTTTAAGTTAAACACAAGTTAACATTTTGTTTAGAGTGCTCCTATTTTGTCAGTGGAATAGGCCTTTGCTTTGGCTACAGTCACCTGCTGCATGATCTTGGACAAGAAACTTCATATTTGTATCTCTGCCATATCTTTTTATTTCTTTAATTTATATGCACATTACAATCTACATTACACTTCTGGATTAGAATGTCACTCAGCAGCTGCATGTATCAATGTGTGTGTGCCTGTAAAATAATGCAGTCCTAGCTTATATTATACTTCTGATATTGTTATTTATATAAAAATACATCCTTTAACCTCATAAAAAAAATCTATTGATCCTGCTTTATGTACTTTATTATCTCATTTTTTTAAAGCTTTCAAAAAAATATTAACTCCTTTGTATTTTCTTTCCTTCAATGACTGTGAAACCATTCCTAGTACCAAAAGAGAGGGTCAATTTCATTTCAGTCAAGACTGAAGGATAGAACACAGAAACTTCAAGCTTTGCTCATTATTTGGGTTAGTTCATACCTAACTTCCTAACAGCCTTTGATCTTGCTAGTGTGATATTCTTGCAGTATATTAGGGATATGATGAAACAGAATCCCCTAATTTAAAATAAGTGGCTTCCAATGCACAGGTAATTGGGTCTAAATAATTTTAGACCTACTTACACCTTGCAGCTACATCTATCAAAAAGACTCAGGAGACTTGCATAAAGTACTGAATAAAACTGAACTCTTACAGTGCACTAGTTAACAGTACTGTCAGAAAAAGGAGGTTGCTAGAATGTGTCAGTTATGTCTTATCATTGATCAAGAATATGCACATTTATTAATTCAATAGCACATAAAACATATCCATTTAAGAAAGAAGTGAAGTCTGAGTATCACTAAGTAAAAAGTATCCACCACAGAAAAAAGAAAATGAAACTTTCTTCTTTTTCACCTAAGATGATCTTTCTCACTCCATTAAATAAAATAAAATAAAACAACAAATAAAATAAAATAAAATAAAATATAAAAAAAGTAAACCAGCAAGACTTTTCACAGAGGTATTTTACTAACCATGTAGTTTAAGACTGCCTCCTGCTTTCGGAGTGCTGACACATTCATCTGAGTTTGCAGATGTTCATGAGATTTCATCCTTTCATATTACTTTGCTCCATCTTTCTTCTGTATGTAGTAACACTGTCTCATTCCTCACCAATTATATTATCATTTGTCCTTTTTATCATCTTCTGTCTATCTCTGAATTGCAGTCTCTTAATTGCCTACTTGCCTATTATGCTTCCCTCATCTCTTACACCTTGTCTGTTTCTTTAATCCACTCTTCTGTCCTTCAGTTCTGTCTTCATTTGAATATTTGTGTGATTCAGTTTATTTGTTTTCCCCTGACTTGGGTTTGAAGATAGTCTACTATGAAATGACAGTGATTCTGATGTTTTTCTACTATATTTACAATATTAGGAGTTTTGAAGGCATAAAGGAAAGAAAACTATATAGCAAATCCTAACAAGATACAGACTCCCTTGTGTTATTCAGTTCCCCAGAGGACTATGTTAGCAATGGAATACAATCAGCTTTGAAAACAGGTTATACAAAATCAAACACACTTGCTTTTTCAATTGAGCATGATTTATATAGTGCATGACTCATGAGGTAGCCTATACCAAAATAAAAACATTAAAACATAATAGGATTCTACAGTTAAAATCCCCAAAGCCTCTTTATATACACAGAGCTCATATTTTTCTTAGACTTGAAGGGAATCTATGGCTCAGCAGTTCATGGCACTAAGCTTTTGGCAGTAGCTTTAAGAAAATGAAATGAAAAAATTAAAATGAAAAAATTAAAGCTGTAATGAAATATCTTCTAGGCCATGATATCACAAAACCCATATACATTTGTCTAGCTGTAGTCGTCTGAACAATCTAATTGATTTCCGAGTTAAATGTAAGTGCAATCAGGTCTGTAACTGAATACATAGAAATTCCAGGTGGAAACATGAAGCTTAGTCTTCTGCCCAGGATCTTAGTAAACTGTGTATTTAATGAGGGAAAAAAAAAGCACATCAATTCTTATCCAATAAAGTTCTGACAAATTGCTTCACTGAAATAGAGGTCACAAGCTGTCCATCTTTAATTAAATTGTGGTGTTCACACAAAAGCAATTTAGTTATGTAGAGACCTAGGGCAAGAGAAAATACTCTGCTTATTTGCTTTTGAGGTGGAAGTAAGGAGGGGAAATATCATCAGCTATAATACCGAATCTTCTTTAAGAACCAACTGACTATTTTGTACTGTGTTCCAACAATCTAGCTAATACTGGTAGTTGCTAGCAAATGAACATCAGAGCTGAAGATTTTTACAAAGTGAACTATAATTTTTACCTGGAAGAAAAAGCAACTTTTCACTTGGAGGAAGTGACATGAATTCATGTGCAAGAGAAAGGATTGCCCTTGAGTAAAACTAATAAATGAATATTTTAATGATTTTACTTGCTCTGCAAATTTTACCATGACTGTATTCAAACTCAGTAGCTAAACTTTCTGGAAAATAGCTATAGAAAAACTGCTCAGGAATGCTCTGACAGGAATGCTTTGTTTTGAAAAAAATTACCTCTGTGAAAGGTGCTCAGCACTTTTTACTTTGTTTTTGAGTTTTGTTCATTTGCGTTAAGTGGTATTTAGAGACTGATGGTAGACAGACGTGTAGTGAGAATTAGATACACTCTAAAAGAATTTCATCTTTTGCTGTTGGGTGAGGCTGTATCAAAATATTTGTAATGGCTGCTAAAACACAAGGAATTAGGCTAAAACAGAAAAATAACCCATTGAATAAAATTTGTTTAACCTTACAAGTTTAGAAAGTAAAAAACTGTATATATCAGTACAAGATTAGTCTTGAATGTTTCAGACTTATTTTTGATAAAGGATTAAGTTATATTAGTGCTTTATGGTGGTGCTATTCCTGTCTTACTCCAATCAAGTATATTTATCTTTGCTGTAAGTATACTGCTGCTGTTCCAGTGATGTGAATCTTTCTTTTCTCTACAAGCCTTAAGACACAAACAGACAAGAAAGTTTATAATCATTAACATTTTCTTGTTACAGAAAATAGCTTAAGATATTTTTAAGTTTTATATGAATACACACACACACATATATACGTATATATAATAACAGCTGTCAAGAGAATTTATATATCACAAGTATAGCTACCAATAGCTGCTATAGATTTCTCCAGAGTCAGTTCATCTTGATTTTTTTTTTTCTCAAGTTTTTCACATTTCCAGAGTATTTTCTTCCAAAGGAATGCAGAGATTAAAATCTGGCCTTTGATATGCAATCAAAATTTAAAAATTAAGATCAGGTGCTTGAAAATTAAGATCAGATGCTTAAACCAAGATAAGCATTTGAATCAAGTAAATCTCTGGCTTGTGATGCCATGTCTCATTGCTAAGCAGAAAATACTTTCAAACAAGAGGTATTTTTTATATTATGTGCTGGATTTATTTTATTAGTCTTACATTTATTAGAGAAAGTTGTATATCTGTAGCTGACATGGTTTGTTTCCACAGCTCACTGTATTAAGTCCCCATAGTATATTACTAGTTTTTGCTGCTTTGCTTTAATTATTCTTTTAAACTCTCATTATATATATTACGTATTGACATTCAGAATCTCAAAGCAAATTATTTGAATATATGTATTTTTCTTCTGCTATATATAACATTCTTGTACTTCACATACTTTCTGCTTATACATATTTCAAGATTACAAGTGAAGATTATAGATCAATTGCAAAATAATTGCAAGAAGGGAAGAAAGTATATTGATCAAGAGAAGAAAGGGTATTTCATCACGTTTCACTTTTCATGCTTAGGTGGTAATAAATAGCATATTTACCTATTGCATGCTCCACATTTGTTAATAAGCAACACAATATGTTCTATATCCTTTTAATTATCAAACTTCTGTTACTGAATAGGAATTTTTTCTTCAAATGTCTCATTTTCTCTTTTCAAGATTTTCTACAAAATTATTCACTCATCACCACTGATCTTGTCCTTATGTTTGTATGTTATCTAATATTCAGGGGTTTTAGTTGCCTTATATCTAGTGAAAGCAGTTTGTGAGGTGTTCCAATGCTATTGTTAAACCTCTGTTACTCCACGGAAATGGCTATTACTGCTGCTCAGTACTTCAGGCTATTTTTATTGAGGTTTTTGGTATGCATTACAAGGCTCTAGATGTGCAGTTGCTGAAGAGGGATATGGGAAATGCAGTTATAGAACTCTCTAAAAATTACTACAACACCATGTACAGTGAGTTACAAGCATTACAAGACATAGTCACGGCTATGGAGTTTCCCCATCTTCTCCCTTGCCCTTATGAGTTCAGCCTATGCAAAGTGAGTATCTGGTTATGCCTACTCTAGCAGAATGATCAGAAGTGTGCTTTTGAAAAATATCTACTGATTATCTTCATTGACTGTGCTTTAGTTAGCTCACAGAGCCCAGGAATGGGATTCTTTTTAGATTAAACTTAACTTGAAAGTGTTCCTCTTCAAGGACTTCAAAGTAACCTCCACTTAAAACAGACATACCAGGTCCTCAAAAATAACGTTTAAGTCTGCACATAGGGTGCTGTACTACTTGTTATTGTTGATGTAGATGAACAGAAAAATATATAGGTCTTATCTCTTTCATAAATATGTATGAATGAAATATAGTTGACAGAAATAATATTTAAAAGCTGTATTCCTCAGGTATGACCTAAATGAGCAAATAAAACAGACTCATAAAATTGCCTTTAGCAAGTGTTAAGTAGTTTCTTCACATTTCCATGCTCAAATGCTTAATAATTAAATACAGTTGTCACTTAATTCATGTTTATGTTAACAGTAAGGAATATGTTAACTGTTATGCTTAGGGAAGTACGATGTGGGCTGCCATAAACTGTAAAAGTTGTAAAGATGGATAAGAGCCATATCACTGCAAAATGCTCTGTTCACAGTATGTATACACATAGAGAAGGAGAATAATCTCTTTCTTTAAAAGAGAAACTTCAAACAGATTAACAGTCATATTTTGCCATAGGAAAATGATGTGCTGGACAGGCATATCTAGCTCAACCTAATATTTTAGTATTTTATCACCTACCATTTTAAAGCAGGTCAGTGAAAGATACCTGTAAGAACTTCAAGTAAAAAAGATTAGAATTTTTTCATACAGTATATTTTAAATAGTTTTCCTTACTCCTTACCTGTGCACAGGTTTGAGAGTCATTCTTCAGACATCCAGGTGCTGTAAAAATATATTGCTTGTTTCAACACTTTGAGATAAATGTTTCCTAGTACAAAAATTTCAATCATTTGGATTTCCTTATGTCTAACTTTGGAAGGGTTGCTATGTTATCAAAAAAACTGAGGTACATATTTATAAAAGCAATTTCCTTATAGTAAATATTTGGCCAAGTCTTTTTACACAGCTTATGAAAAATACATTATTTCAGCTTATTCTACATGAAATAACATTGATTTCTGTCCTAAATATATTACATGATACTCAAAATATAAAAGTTTTCATTGTATAATAAAAACCTCCTGTCAATCTCTTTCGTTAATGAGTAAAAAATTTTAAGATATAAGTCTCTTAAAACCTTTTTTTCCTCAAGCATTTTCTCTGAAATGCAGCTATAAATCTTTCTGGCTTTCCATTAAATAGGAACTTCATGGTATAGAATAGCAAAACATATGCCTTTTAGTAAAATTGAAATAGCTATGGTTCATGTCTTTACTTCTACCAGTAGTTTCATTCCATGAGTTTGTCTACTTTATATTTAAAATTAAAAATTGATCCCTGAGCCCTTTCATTTACATAGGGCAAATGTGTATGCATTTTTTTTCTCCCAATATAGGTGTAAGCTGGAGAGCTTCCTTCTTCCTTACAATCCATCAGAATAATGCCTAGAACAGAACTCTGTGCAGCACATGCCTCCACCTGCTGTCTCACTTACTTATTCACTACAATTGCATACAAGTAACTGTGAAAGGAGAGGTCCAAAGGTTTCTTGGCTGAAGGAGCTGGGATTGTTCAGCCTGGAGAAGAGAAGACTTCGGGGGGACCTAATAGTGACTTTCCAGTACTTAAAGGGAACTTATAAGAAGGCTGGAGAGGGCCTGTTTGCAAAGGCCTGCAGTGAAAGGACAAGGGGCAATGGTTTTAAATTGGAGAGGAGGAGATTTAAATTGGACATTAGGAAGAAGTTCCTCACTGTGAGGGTGGTGGAACACTGGAACAGGTTGCCCAGGGAGGTGGTTGGGGCCCCATCCCTGGAGGCATTCAAGGTGAGGCTTGCCAGGGCTCTGGGCAAGCTGATCTAGTTGGGGATGTCCCTGCCCACTACAGGGGGGTTGGACTAGATGACCTCCAGAGGTCCCTTCCAACCCTAACCATTCTATGATTCTATGATTTTATGCCTTTCGAACAACAGGTGTAGATTTGCCTGTAATTGTTGTTTAATAAAGAAATTCTTTGTTATTCCTATGGAATAAGAAAGAAGGCATGTGTAATTTTTTCTGAGAAAATGGGAGCTGTATCATGACTGTGTTATGTGACAAAGTTACTGATATAATCTATTACAAGTGTTCATAAAAGCAAAAAGATATACCCCTGCTAAACTTCTTTGCTTAGATGGAAAGTGCTGCTCTGTGGCAACACTGCCTCAGGGAATGTGTATAGCAGTTGTGTTTATTGATTAAAAGAATACAAAAGACAAATCTTACTCATTGAAATACAAATCAGGTTTTTCAAATCTATCAAAGATATATAATATGATAGAGTTTCTTCAGGGCACATATTATTTCATCCACATCCAAGCTCTTCACAAATCTAATAAACTGATTCTCCTCAATTTTTTTTTAAGGACTACAATAATTCTTTTCAGACTATGTTCAAAACTAGAAAGATCTTCACATGTATATTTAATGAAGAATGAAGACCATTTTTGGAACAAAACAGATATTTCATTCCTTTTTATGAATAAGGGCAATTATAGTTAATTCCACTTCCTCTTTCTGCACTCTGTATCCCTCTGACAGTGTATGAAACAGGAATGACTCATTATAAACGATATTGGATGAAAGCTTATGTGCTTGAAAAGTCTTACGTGCCTTGAAAAACTAGGCTATATCCATCTAAACTTAGTGATGTTTCTAATTCAGGTGCTGGAATTGCAGCTTCATTCCACATATTTTTCCTATGAGATATGAACACATGCAGTTTTGGAGTTTGTTTATAATCTTGTACCAAAGACTTACAGTGTTCTCACAGGTAGCATTTGTTCCAACTACAGCAAAATCTTTTATTAAAATATTGTACAAATATTCCTCTGTAGATTCCAAAAGTTCTCATAACTAATTTGAAAGGAGAGTCTGTGATTTATTTCTGTCATCATATGTGTATTAACCTTGTGAGTTAAATTTTCTGTACAACTAGTGATAAATTTTTCCAATGTAACACTCCTGCCGTATTTGTGCAACAGTTGCAACACTATTGAAGTATCTAATATTATTAGAGCATAGTCACCCTCTTGAAGAATTTGAGATAATCTTGGTTCTGAACAAGCTAATTTTTTACAACAATTATGTTAAAGTTTGTGAACTATGGGTACATGAAGGCCACAACTTCTCACATTTCAAAATTATTGCTTGATTCTTGTTTTCAGTAGAACAATGTAAACCTTTTTAATAATTCTGTCCTTTATTTGCAGGATAAAGGATTGCCCTTGAGTAAAACTAATAAATGAATATGTTTAATGATTTTACTTGTTCTGCAAAATTTATCAAGACTGTATTCAAACTCAGTATGAAAATATGAGTATGTATTCATACTCCTCTTCTGATGTGCTGTTCAGAACATAGAAGTATGCAACATAACAACTCCTATTGGTAAAACAGAGGCTGCTGAAAGGGCCTTACAAGGCTCTGATGTTACATTATAGAGCAATGGTTTGTGGAGAGCAAGTTTTAAGGTAGGATAGTGAGTGATGTCTCAACATACTTTCTTATACTACAATGTCTCTTTTATGTACAATACCACAAATATTTTCCTATAATATTGGAGCATATTGCATTAGTTAAATGTAAGGCATTATTTAACACTATGACGTTAATGTTGGCTTAGAAAAAAAATTATAGTTGTTAAAAAAGTGTGAGCTTTATAAATGATGGTTACACAGAATCACAGAACAACCAGAGTTGGAAGGGACCCACAAGGATAATCAAGTCCAACTCCCATTTAAGCACAAGACAACCCCAAGGTCACACAAGGTGACTAAGGGCAATGTCCAAGTGCCTCTTAAACTCCACAGCTCTCTGAGTAAAAAACTTCTTCCTAACATCCAACCTGAACCTCCCTCGGGACAGCTTCATGCCATTTCCCCGTGTCCTGTTACTGTTCACTAAAGAGAAGAGTTCAACCCCCACTCCTACCTCCCTGGCAAGGAGGTTATAAACTGCAATGAGATCCCCCCTCAGTCTTCTCTTCTCCAGACTGAATAGGCCAAGTGATTTCAGCCTTTCCTCATATGACTTCCTCTCCAAGCCCTTATCCATCCTTGTGGCCCTTCTCTGAACACTCTACAACAATTTTATGTCCCTTTTGAATAGTGGTGTCCAAAACTGCACACAATACTCCAGTTGAAGCTGCACCAGTGTCAAGTAAAGAGGAATTATCACCTCTCTCACTTGGCTAGTGATGGAGTGCTTGATGTATCCCAGGATCTGATTGGCCCTCTTGGCTGCTAAGGCACACTGCTGCCTCATCCACATCTTACTATCTATTAATACTCCCAGATCCTTCTCAGCAGTGCTGCATTCTAGCCTAACATTCCCCAGTAGGTAGGTGGTTTTTGGGTTACCCCTCCCCAAGTGCAAAACCTGGCACTTGCTGTTATTAAACTTCATTTGATTTGTGGCTGCCCAGACCTCCAATCTGTCCAACTGGTTGATCTACTGCAAACTCATGCAAAGAAGCCTTTAAAAATAAGTAAATAAAATTATTTGAGAAAGCAACTATTTATAAAGCTTAAAGTATGTTAAGCTTGAAGAATATAGTAGTATTTAGTGGGTTTGGTCAATTAATATATTTTTTGTTACTGAAATATTGTTTCTGATACAAAGAATATCTTCAGCATATAATGTGTAATTTTAATATTTTTGCAAAGCAAAAGATTGAAAATAAAGTGTAGATTGCTTTTAGATGACTTATTTAGTTTTCTGTCGCTACATGACAGAATAATAAGTGATGTAGATCTACTTGCTACTTACGATACTTTGGTATGTGTGTATGGTAATATTAAATGTACTTTCTGCTGCCACTGATTTAAATAAATTAAGATAATTTCTTTAAATTCATGGAATGTGAGTTCAGGTAGAGAATTTCATTCAAAAACAATCCTTTAAGAAGCATTACTACTTCATTCACCTTAATTTAAATTTTTCTGTCGCTGTTCTTCAGATAATTCCCTTCCCTGTGCACAGTACAAGTTTTAATAAAGGTTATATGCAGCTGGAGTCATCAATACTCTGAAGATTAATTTTTAAATCCCTTTTTGGAAATAGATGCTAGAAACAGTTATAAATTAATACTTAATGATAGGAGAAGAAAGTGATTATCCAGAAAAACAAGGAAACAAAGCAGAAGTGCATAATTTACTTTTACTGTACTATTATTTGTTCATGCAAGAGATGGACTCTTGTTTTACACACACATGCTGTTGCATCTGATGCCCTAGGGGAAAGAGAGACTGAACCCAGCAGAAAAATCTATTTGTAAATGCATATTCTAGTGATCCATTAGTAATGAATCTGTTCCACTCAATAATTTTAAGAAAAACAATCAATGTCTGAACTATTTTTTCTTTAATCATGTCATATCTCATGGAGGTGCCGCAGGGTATTTTGTTGTCTGAATACAGGCCAAAGTTCTAAACTGGGTTTTGTTTTGCCATTGTCCATTAAGGATTCAGTTCATTAATGAATTAAAGACATTTCAATATAATTATTAACAAGGATTTCAACAACAGAAAATACATTTTTCTGATTTCATAGCAGTCTATAAAACTGCAATCAAAACATTATGTTATTTTTTACACATATACAATTAACACTGACATTTTCCACCACTTTCTAGTCCACTAAATTTTATTTTATATTTACTGTTCAGACCTGAATATTATCGTTTATAAAGAAGTGTCTTAGCTTTCAAGACAGTGTGTCAATTTATTTAGTGTCTTTGCAACAATTTTACTATGCTATTTACTATTCCAAGATTTTGTTTGAGTTAAATGTCAATATAAGTTGTCCTCACCTTTTTAAGAGATGAATAACAAAGACACTGCTTTGCTTGTCATTGTAAATTCTAAACAGGGGGGTTAGACTAGATGATCTTTCTAGGTCCCTTCCAACCCCTAACATTCTATGGTTCTATAAGGATGTCTAGAAGTAGTGTGGGCCCTTTGAGGAATGAAATGGGTGCACTGGTGTCCGAGAATACAGAGAAGGAAGAGTTACTCAATGCCACCTTCGCCTCAGTCTTTACTGCTAATGCTAACTACCAGGAGTCCCAGAACTTCAAAACTGCAGAGGAAGATGGGAAGAAGGTAGTTTTTACCTCAGTTGATGAGGTTTGGGTCAGAGATCAGTTGAGCAAACCAGACATCCACAAGTCCAGGTGTCCGGATGGGATGCACCCAAGAGTGCTGAGGGAGATGGCAGAGGTCATTGCTAGGGAACTCTCCATAATCTTTGAGAGGTCCTGGAGAATGGGAGAGGTG
>VWZO01011727.1:33029-47334 GCA_013396975.1 Bucco capensis | reverse complement strand
GAGAAACTTAATGCAATTTAACAACGGGAAGTGTAAGGTACTGCATCTGAGAAACAACAACCCCATGTATCAGTACAGGCTAGGAACTGATCTGTTGGACAACAGCCCTGGGGAAAAAGATCTAGGAGTCCTGGTGGATAGGAAGATGATCATGAGCAAGCAATGTGCCCTTGTGGCCAAGAGGGCCAATGGCATTCTGGGATGCATTAAGGGGAACGTGGCCAGCAGACTGAGCGAGGTTATTCTCCCCCTCTCCTCTGCCCTGGTGAGGCCCCACCTGGAATACTCTGTCCAGTTCTGGGCCCCCCAGCTCAAGAAGGATAGGGAGCTGCTGGAGAGAGTTGCATCTTGTCCTCCCTCTTGGAGGGACAAGAGGGAATGGGAGCAAGTTGGAGCAAGTTTACAGTAAGGGTAACAGAGCACTGGAACAGGCTGCCCAGGAGGGCTGTGGAGTCTCCTTCTCTGGAGACATTCAATAGCCACCTGGATGCATTCCTGTGTGACCTCATCTAAGTGATGCTGCTCTGGCAGGGGGGTTGCACTAGATGATCTTTCTAGGTCGCTTCCGACCCCTAACAGTGTATGATTCTATGATTCTATAAACCCTTCAGGCTTGTTCCCTGTGACACTTCCTGCAATCAGGAATTTCTAAAGCAGCATTACCTTAGATCTGTTTCTATTAATTTTATTAAAGTATTAATGTAATTCTGTTAGGTTAAAAACTTCTTAAATATCGCGGTCAACATAAACTTAGTGTTGACCTGGCACAAGTTTTGGTGCAGACAGATAATGAATAATGATGATAAATATAAAGTGTCTTTCAATGTACAGTTCATACGTCTCTCTATATGACTTTCTCATGTGCCTTATCCTTATCTTTATGTATAGGGCACCATCAATTTGTTGATTTGTGTCACCTGAATCTGTGTTTGTTGCATCTTATAAATAAAGTACCCTAGTACATATGCTGTGTGCCATAATGCCATACACAACAGAAAATGATGAACATTTACTCTTAATACAGTGGTACCACAATTTAAAATACGTAATACCAAGATTATTTTGAATTAGTATTATTCAAAAAGCACTGTGTTTCCTGTGCATCTGGAAGCAGCACCTGCCACTCACTGTTGCTGTCTCTGCCATGTCTTTGCTTTCCATCCAGCCTTTTCTCCACCTCTCCTATTTCACTGCTCTGAAACATACTTTCAGGAGTAGAGATGATTATTTTTCACTTTGAATAATAATAAAATAGTACAAACTGAAAGGTGGTGTAACTAGATGAAGTAGTTGTTAGCAGCCTAAATAGATGAGACTCACAGCAACAATGATGAGTCTTACAGAGATGTTATGCTTTTTAATCAACTGCAAGAATTGATCAAAAATACTTATAATACTAATGCCTACTTACAATGACAATACTTATATTAACACTGACTGCATCTTTTTTAAGCATTCTAGTAAAACATTTCTCTTTTTTGATAAAGTTCATTAATACCTATAAAATTTTGTTCAATCTGTGTTCTGTATTGGTTATTTCTGTCATGAAAGAAACATTGATTTTTAGTTTTTAATATTATTTTAGGGTTTATTTAGCAGTATTTGGACATGACTACAAAAGGTGATATAACTGGAGATTAAATGAAAATGAGAATAAAATTAAAATTATAGGTACAGGTAATTTCGTTGTCTGTCCAGTTTTAATTACGTCTTCTTTAAATTAACACTACAATACAGTTTTTTTAATGACCTAATAACATAATTTCTACAAGGAGAAAGTCAAACTTGTAGCAGAATTCCAAGACAAGGTGTTAATATACAATGAATAAAGAAGTATACTGAGCTCATGAACGTAAAACACCCTGAGAACTGGATGCTGTATTAGCACTTATGACAAAATTCTTGTACAATGCTTAGCAAATCACATATGACAATAATTTTAGTTTGCCACTAAATGTAGATCCTTCTTTTTCTAAACACTGAACTTGAAAACCTCTGTGACCTGATTTGTAGAATTTTGGAGTACTTACAATTTCCTTTGCTGGCAGATAAAAGCTTACTTCACAGTAGTCTTATAAAGATAAATCGAGTGATTTTTGCAAAACACTAAGGTATTGGAGGAATACCATAGGAAAACCAAAATGAAATAAATACTTCTACAAACAGCTCAGGATTTTGATGGCATGCAATCAGTAAAGCCGAAGATCACACACAGAAAGACAAGAATAATGATAGAAACTCCCAGAGCATATTCAGAGCACTAAGGCAGGTGTCCTGAAGAGATATAATCGAGGAAATAATTTTTTTTTTAGTGCTTCAAGTGCATCGGTTGATTTACAGAACCACTTGCATGAAAATGAGTACAATTTTACCCTTAGATTATCAGTAGTGTTCAGCAGTAGCTTGACATCTTACATTTTGGTTAAGAATGTCGTATTTTAAATGTAGCCATTGCAAATTGTATTACAGAAATTATAAGAAATTGCCTGGCATTGCTGTGTTGAAATCAGTTTCTTTTTGAAGTGAATATGATGTTTTAAATAATGCGAGCAAGATCAGTCCTGAAAATTACATGTTCATGGTAAAATACCTAATAAAAAAGAATTCAGAATAGTTTTGCTGTCCTTATTCTCTTTGTAGACTATTTTGTTCTAAAAGTATTCCTGTTGGTTGTGGTTGTTCTTGTGCTCCTCTCAGAAGTTCAGCAGTATCTTACTCTCTCACTACCTCCATTGCCATCCAGTGGAATATACTCAGAATATTGGATATATTGAAAAAAGAAAGTTAATTGATATAAAACAGGACAGTGGAATTAATAATTTTTAGAAACCTGACAAAAAAATGTGGAGGTCTGGTTTCAGTGTTGTCTGGAATCCCTTGAAACATATACAATGTCTGAATATCAATTTAATGGTTATCCTAGGAATTATTTAATAGTGATACCTGGGAAAATGAAACAATCAAAAAACTGAAATGGGTTGCTTTAACTTGCCTTTAAACCTCAGGAGTTTCCATATCATGCACAGATGTGTCTAGGATATGTAGGATATATTTTGGATATATATACACTCATATATATATCTCCAGAAAGGGGAGACAGACACTTCAAAGGAGGCCTAGCAGAATCAATTCTGCTCCAGCCCGAACCAGGACACCTCTCTCTATATAAAGTCTGTTCAACTTACAGGAATAGTCACAAGGGTTTATAGTACCCCAATACCTTGGGCTAAAAATTTGTATGTACCATATACTGGAAGGGTTAAGGCACTAGACACATGAATAAATGAATATTTTTGTGAAAAAGCTGAGGGTGTGTAGCTTGAAAGAAGCAATTGATACTGCTCTCTTTCACACAAAGTTCAGTTTAGGCTCTCAGGAACATCAGACATGCATGTACTTATCAGCACCCATCAGTATTTAGGAGTAAAAACAGCTAGTCAGTAGGAGATATCCTGTTAATCTTGTTAAGACTGAAGCCTACAACACACACAATAGCATTTTAGTTAACTAGAGTGCTTTAAGATGAAAACATGAGGATTTTGCAATATTGGTAATTTCCAGGTCTAAATATCAACTGGAAAGATATTTTCTAGGTCTCAGTCTTATGTTTGTGTGGTTTTCATATCTAACTTTATTCTTTTTACAAGTATCCTTCTCAAACTACATCTTACTATTCTCTAACATGCAAATATTATGTAGTTGAATTATACATGGTGGCTTTCACAGTGAAGTAATGGGTGGTCTCAAACCAATGAGGAACATTAGTTTAGTGGCTGTTGAAATAATAGAAATATTAATGATCCTGCAATCTTCTGCCAGAGGCAGTTATCTCTCAATATGCACACGATCAAACCCAATTATGTAAAGCAGTGATTCTGTGGTAGTCTGTTGTAAATCAGTTTTCAAGTTTCAGCACTGGAGATGTAACTGAAAATTAAGAAGTGAACTTAAACAGATTTATCTTAGGTTTTGTTTTTCTCTACCAATATAATCTGTGAAAAAAATATATACAGAATTGAATTTGTGAGATAAAATTAAAGCAACAAATATCAGGTTGAAAATAACTGATCAATCTGCCTTACCACTCACATTGACAGGAATAGAAAATTAGTATAAAGATTATCCTTGTAACAAAGTTTGAAGACTTCGATTCTGTTTGTTCCTACTACAAGCAATTTGTAAAAGTAACTTGTATTACATTTGATATTCTTCATTGTAGTCACAGATCTAGTAGAGCTATGTGGCTTTTTAAAGGTAGTACTATATAGAAACAATACTGTCACTAAAACACCATATCCTGATACATTTAAAACTAATCCACTGTTGGTACCTCTCTGTAACATTAAAATAGACTATGATATGCCATAGCATTATTTAGTGTTCTCTTAATGTTAACTAATTATTATCACCTCCATCAGGCTTTTCAAAAATTACTTTAATTGGTAAGTCATTTTATTGCAAACTTACATGCCTAGATCAAAACAGACATGAATAGGAACCAGGGTATACACATATATTTTTGGGGGGTTGAGGGTGAGGGGGAACGAGGGTGCCTGTATCACCACCACAGCCAGGAGCAAAGGAGGCTGTGGAGAGATGGGGCAGGGCCTGATTGACCCAGTGGATTGAAATGGGGTACTGGGTCCTGGGCCTGGACCCAGAGCAGAGCAATAGTGCAGGGCCTGGCAAGGCATATGGGTGTCCTCAAAGCCAGGAGAAAAAGAACCTTGAAGAAGGTGGAGAAACACAAAAGCAACATGGTTAATTCCTCACTAGCAAAGGACCAGGACACAATACAAAAGCATCTGTAGAGAGAATATGTTCCCTTCTACACAGTTTGTTGCAATGATTATACAGTAGTTCAGTAGTTTTGTATTTTTCTTTTTCATTCTTAATGTATTTTTCTAATCTTTTTATTTTGGTTTATTTATACCAATCATAGGTCTTCATGGAGTGGAGCTGAACCTCTAAAGCAAAGATCAAAGATNACCTCACCTGGAGTACCATGTCCGGCTCTGGAACACTCAGCATAAAAAAAGATATGAATTTGTTGGAGTGGGTTCAGAGGAGGCTGCAAAAGGGCTGGAACATTTCTAATGTGACAGAAGGCTAAGAGAGGAAGAAGAGAAGGATCTGAGGAGACTTTATTGCAGGCTTTCAGTGCCTAAAGGAGGTCTACAAGAAAAATCAAGACAGTCTTTTTAGCAGGGCTTGTTGTGACAAGACAGTAATGATTTTAAACTAAAAAGCAGTAGATTCAGACTAGAAGCATGGAAGAACTGTTTTATGATGAGGGTGTGAAACACTGGAACAGGCTGCTCAGAGAGGTGGTGGATGACCATTCCTGGAAACATTCAAGGTCAGGTTGGAAGGAACTAGAGGAATCTAGTTGCAAATGTCCCTGTTTACTGGGGTGGTGTTGGACTAGATGACCTTCAAAGGTCCCTTCCAACCCAAACAGTTCTATGATTCTCTGCTAATCTGTTACATGATCAAATGTCTTTGGTCTCACAAGTAGAAAAGTCATTAGATGATTCTATCTCATGACAAACCCATTATGCCACATGGCCAATGAAAGCATTTATCATTGCTTGACAATATATACAAGCTTTTGCAGATATATTTCTCACCCACATGCTGAGACTTGTGTTTGAGGCTGAGGGAACAGATACTCATTTTCACAAGAATTTATGTACCTCAAACTGCCACGTTAAAAAATAATTATCCTAAAGATTAGAGATGGATTTTTTTTGTTGTGGCAAAAATTATCTTTAATATGTCACAACATTTCATTATTTCAGTAGAATATTTGTAACAATAAAATATGTATTTAAATGAATTTAGCAAAACACCAGAATAAAGTAATAAATAGCTCTCTAATGGGAAATTCTTTTTTTATAGTATCAGCGCTTCATGAATTATAAAATATTTTGTCACAATAAGTGGCATTCAGGAAATGAGATAGTTCAGATGAGTGTTTTATGTTATGTACTGCAACTGACTCTGAAGTCAGATCAAAAATATTTTCAGTATTACACAGACACTAAAAAGGGTACAGGAATGAATCTTGTTTTCAGAGATACTGTTCAGAATGCCAGGAAACCTGTTAGAACCTGAGTATCTACCAAACTTGCCCTATACTGAATTCTAGTATACATAAGGACAAGCTGCATGGTAAATTAACTTCTAGTTGTGGATATTCCAACTTTAAATTAAATTGTTTGGATTACTTATATTGTATTCTGCCCTTAATTTTATTTGAGCATAGATTTTCACATTCAGCTATTGGAAAGAACATATTGCTCATCTCTACATGATTAAGATTTCCCCAGAATATTATATTTCTACAGTTCCAGCAAAAAGTGAGAAACTGGAAGTATATTGAGTTATTTTTTATTTAATATGCAGTAAATACATCATATTTTGTATTGTTTTCATAGTAATACAACTCTGTAATTTAGAATTTTTCATCACTGAAAGATAAAAGAAAGAAGTAATGGGTAATAAATGGAATTTCTGACTATCAATAGAAAATCTTTCATTTTAAAAGAACACAGAAATAAAATCTAGTGCCTTATCTCAGATACATCCATAGTATAGCCAAAGTTTTTGTTTTTTCCATATTTTTGTTCTTTCATTAACAGCAACAGTGTGTCAGTACACAGGCCCAGTGAAGAAATTGGGAAGAAACCCTCCTTCCCCCTTAGGCTTTGAATCAAACCTTATATTCATATCTTGTCAATTTTTTGATCCTTTTCTATTTTCTTATTCACTGGATGATTTACTGAGAATGTCTCAAGCGTTTCCTGGTATTCTGTGGAAAAGAATAACTTCTTTTTATAAATCAAGATTTGTTGTTGTAAAATCTGCTTAGCGTGCATGTTTATGATCCAGTCTGCAAGGATTATTTGTAGTGTGTATTAAAATTTATTTTCAGAAAAATTCATTGGCTTCATGGATTTTTTTGTCCTTTTCTGAGTTTCAGATGGTAAGACTGTGCTTTATTTCTGACATGACCTGTAAAGTGAAATCACATTGGCAATAATTGGATGGCTAGGAAAGAAACANGTCTTCGTGATTCTGTGATTCTGTGTGATCAATGGGTCAGACCAAAGACCGATTTTTTTTCTGGGTTTGTTTCGTTTTCCAATGATTATATTTATTTTCCTAATAGCCTTACTGTTTTCCTGTAATTATAGGATCATAGTGGTGATCAGGNAATTGTTTGGATTACTTATATTGTATTCTGCCCTTAATTTTATTTGAGCATAGATTTTCACATTCAGCTATTGGAAAGAACATATTGCTCATCTCTACATGATTAAGATTTCCCCAGAATATTATATTTCTACAGTTCCAGCAAAAAGTGAGAAACTGGAAGTATATTGAGTTATTTTTTATTTAATATGCAGTAAATACATCATATTTTGTATTGTTTTCATAGTAATACAACTCTGTAATTTAGAATTTTTCATCACTGAAAGATAAAAGAAAGAAGTAATGGGTAATAAATGGAATTTCTGACTATCAATAGAAAATCTTTCATTTTAAAAGAACACAGAAATAAAATCTAGTGCCTTATCTCAGATACATCCATAGTATAGCCAAAGTTTTTGTTTTTTCCATATTTTTGTTCTTTCATTAACAGCAACAGTGTGTCAGTACACAGGCCCAGTGAAGAAATTGGGAAGAAACCCTCCTTCCCCCTTAGGCTTTGAATCAAACCTTATATTCATATCTTGTCAATTTTTTGATCCTTTTCTATTTTCTTATTCACTGGATGATTTACTGAGAATGTCTCAAGCGTTTCCTGGTATTCTGTGGAAAAGAATAACTTCTTTTTATAAATCAAGATTTGTTGTTGTAAAATCTGCTTAGCGTGCATGTTTATGATCCAGTCTGCAAGGATTATTTGTAGTGTGTATTAAAATTTATTTTCAGAAAAATTCATTGGCTTCATGGATTTTTTTGTCCTTTTCTGAGTTTCAGATGGTAAGACTGTGCTTTATTTCTGACATGACCTGTAAAGTGAAATCACATTGGCAATAATTGGATGGCTAGGAAAGAAACAGTTTTGTTTGTATATATATATATATATATATATATAAATCTCATCTCATGGCTAGGCTTCATGAATTGAAGATCTGGGGAGGGCTCTACCCATGTTTTTACAAGCTTGCTGATGGCTGAAAAGGCCAATACGAGATAGACAAGAGCGGTTGCAAAAGGCACAGCAGAAGGACTCCTTGGGAGGTGTAATCTGCAAGGACGATTCTTTCTACGTTGTCTTTTCTCCTCAAATATATATAAATATATATATGCATACAGATGGAAATGTATTACAAGGTAAGCCTTTGTAACACTTCAGTTATTTCTTGAGTGTCAGCAGTTAGATATATTTCATCTGAGAGTGTAAATGTGAAACCTGAGATTTAAAACTGAATTATACATGCCTTTACAGTTTCTGTTTGTCTGTTTGTTTGTTTTCTGGGCTTATATATAATAATTGGATGGAAAACTGAGCTGAAATAATATAATTTCTAAGTCCTCCCCCTTGTTTATCAATATAACAGTGAAAGTACCTAAGGCTAGGTTTTATTTGCTTTACTCAGTTTTAAAGTAATTCCATTTTTTTTATTTGAGAAGGATGTGTCTCATTTAAATTTATCTCAGAGCACTCGTTTCTAGCATTTCTATGTTCATTACAATGTTTTGTCTAATTCTGAATTAATTTATTATCTATTAACCTTCTTTTTTGCATTAGTTGATGAAAACTGAGGGATCTAGTATATTCTGGCATCACTGCTATGCTCTTTTCCTGAATACAGCTGTGCAGAAAGGAAATGGGAACACTGATCTGGCAGGAAAACTCCCATATAAAAAGTTTTCACAGCTTATATCCAAATCTAATGTGAGTACTCTAGCATCCCCAATTGTGGAGTCGAAAGTTGAGGTGAGAATGGGAGATCAAGCACCAATTATTTATTTATTCAGATAGTTGAATCTGATTTTCTTTTAAATTATTTTTAATATTCTTTTACCTAATATTACTTTTGATATTTTGATATTTTTAAGCAGTAAGGTTCTTCTCATCCTATCTCCAGGCACATCTCAAACATCTTAACAAGAAGTCTTACTTATGGAGACTAGAATCCATGCTCATTAAATTAAGGAATTTACTATCAAAATTCCATTTAAGCATTAGGAAACAGTTTCCTTTAAAATAAAATCTTTGTTTTAGGAATAATTATGAATATTAATATGTATGTCTTGACATTCAAAACATTTTAACTGGATATATTTGAAATTATGCAGGACCTATATATAATCAACAGTTCAGAGAATTACATATTAGATTACAGATCAAATATGTCATCTGATAAATGCTGAATTAAAAACTAATATGGAGAAGAAAATGCACAAAACCCACAGATGGCTTAGTCCTGCAAGATGAGCATTAAAATGTTAGTGGTTTGGTGTTTTTTTGGTTGTTGTGTGGCTCCAAACCAAAATCCTCAGACAATTCCGTACTGGGATTTCCATCTGTGTGGTTAGTGTAGAAAAACATTGGTTTAATGTTACCTTAGCAGGAAAGGGCAGGCACAGCAAGTTCTGCCACGTGTTTGAACATTTGCTGTAAGCTACAGGTCTGAAAGAAATATGTCTTTCTAAATGACAATTTCTTCTTTCCTCAGCTGTGAAAGAAGTACCATATATACCACTCATTACACAAGGAAAATTTTATAGCTACAGTGAGACACATTGAATTTAATATTCACTGGGGATGTCATCCAGCTCACAGGACTGAGCCACAAAAACTGTAGTCAACCTAGCCTTTTTTTTGGAGCAAACTAGATAAAAGGAAGAAAGAAAAATCTTTCTTTAGATACATGCTGAATCCTAGAATTACCTAAAGGAAAAAAACCTGGGCATTAGAAAGGAGTTCCTCACCACAAGGGTGGTGGAATACTGGAACAGGTTGCCCAGGGAGGTGGTTGAGGCCCCATCCCTGGAGGCATTCAAGGTGAGGCTTGACAGGGCTCTGGGCAACCTGATCTGGTTGGGGATGTCCCTGCCCAGTGCAGGGGGGTTGGACTAGATGACCTCCAGAGGTCCCTTCCAACCCAAACCATTCTGTGATTCTATGAAATCCAAACCTCCTCAGGAAGGAACTTGAAACTGAAAGAAGAGGACGAGTGATTTGTTTCTTATCACTCAGGTTTTCTCTTTGAGTACCATTCCTTATGGTATCCACTGCCATGGACTGAAAAATATGCTGAGAAATTACTGAACTTGCTGAGATCCTTCTATTCGAGCTACACTCTTACAGTCCTGACTGATGACAGACGCTAGTAGAGCACCATGAAAAATTTTCATTTTGAAGGACTAGCAAACTTCAGGGAAATTCAATTTATATCCAAGTCCTCTGATCAGGTTTAATTCATGTGTGTCTGACAAAGTGTGCCTGCAAATTATTGTGATACCTCAGGCATTTTTCTAAATACTTCAGGGATTTTTTAGAAGGGGAAGACAGGTAATCATGCAGTCAAGAAATAATCATAAGCAATTGTTCACAAGGCAGTATAACCTTCAGAATGTGATCAAAAGCATTCTTTCTTTCTGGTATGCTTTTGCATATTCTTTTTATTTTTACATGTGATTGAAAGGCACAAAATACAATCCAATAAATGCTCTATAATTAAGAACAAATTCTTTTCACCAGAATCAGGCATCACTGAACTATTTCATATGAAATAATGATTTTAATTAAAAATTATGCTCTCAAATGTAAAAAAGTATAAATAACCAAACCATTTTCCAAGTCCTCTGACACTTCGTGGTATGTGTTGAATCTGTGTCTGGCAGTTTTTGGTAGTGGGGCATGGGGCAACTGGTAGAGCTTCTGTGAGAAGCTCCAAGAAGCTCCACAGCTCCAAGTTGGACCTGCCTCTGGCCAAGGCTGAGCCAATCAACACCTCTGCAACAACACAGAAAAACCCTTTTGTGGATCTTCTTTTTTAGTTTTTTTTGTTTGTTTGTTTGGGTTTTTTTTTTTGTTGGTTTGGTTGGTTTTTTTAGAAGAGTGGGATGTGAGAGAGAGAACTGTATAGCCACTGAGGTCAGTAAGGAAGAGCAGGAGTGTCATGCTGGAGCAGTCATTCCTCTTTGGCCCATGATGAGATGGCTAGCTGGGCCCATCATGAGATGGCTAGCTGAGCCCTTGCTGCTCTTAGAGTTCAGTGGTGGAGAAGAATCCCATCTGTAGCCCATGGAAGACCTGACACTGGGGCAGGTGGTGGATCCCGTGACTCTGAGGGAAACTAGCACTGGACCATTCCATCTCTGGGAGTATAACAGCCTAAGGAAGAGGCACTGGTTGGAGAAATTCAGGGAGGTCTGTCTCCTGTGGGAGAGATGCCATGCTGCAGCAGGGGAAAGCTGTGAGTAGTTTTCCCCCTGAGGAGGAAGAAGCAGTAGAAGCAAGATGGGATGGACTGACCATAACCCACATTCCCATCCCCTTTACCACTGGTGCGGAGGAGGTAGGGAGTCCGGAACAGAGATGGACCTGGGAAAAAGGAGAGATGGGGGGAAGGAGACTTTAAGATTCAGCTGTTTTTCTCACTGTCCAACTCTTATTCAGTTGTTGAATTGGTGATGGAATTGTTTAAATTAAACTGATTTTGGTTCCTCAAGTGAAATCTATCTTTCATCTAAGATAAGTGGTTGCTTTGTTGCCAGCTGGGTGGACTTAAACCATGACAAAGTGAAAAATCCAAGACCTCAGGGTATTGTTTCATTGATATTGTTAGCTTTACATCAGTGTAAAAAGCATAGAGTAGCAATCGATACTATGCTGTGACTGCAGTAACAGAGCTAGTACAAAAATGTAGTGATGATTTTTGAATTTATTTTCTTTTAGTTGTTAAATGTATTCCATGGAAAAAGTCAAAGTCTTTCCAACTCATATGCTGAGCTATGTTGCTTTCTTAGTTTCACTGTATCCAAATACAAACACAAGATTAAGTAAGACTCTGTTTATAATTTCTTTATGTTAGTCAGTCAACTAAATGCCCATGTCAAGAAGCAGAGAGGAATTCTGAGAACTTATTAACATCTCCTAACCTTAACTTTATTTTGTCTGCCCATATATTCTCTAATCTTTCTGCTAACTCCATAGCTCCTTAAGCAGCAAATTCCATCTTGGCATGTTTTATCTCAATCCTATTGCAAATCTGTGGTTGCTGCTTAATCATCTGTTTAGGAATCACACACTGGTCAGGAAACATACATTACACCACTATAATGGTTTCATGTATATAATGCAGAGTCCTTAGATAACCTGCACCCTTGATAAATCATTTGGGTTTTATTATAAGTAGATTACTGGAGAAAGTGCAGATGTAATTCCCTTCTTCCCCCAAAATAAGTCTGTTTTAATTCCCCAGGATTCTTTCCCTGCTTCTCCAATTTCTTAATGAAAAGCAGAAATTTGAAGGCTGCAGAACTTCTATTTATTCTGTCATGAGTGTGGCACACTCTTAATGAAATCGTAATTAGAAAGACATTCCAAAATCACAAGTACATCTGAATTCTACCCCTGTAAGACACAGAAAGAAAACTTCATGTTAGTAATAGGACTGTCAGCCTTGCCAATAGTCGTAGAGTTGTGTCTTTTCAGAGTCAAAGGATGTTAAAGCATCAATTATGAGCTGACATCTAGAACTGACCTGAAAAGAGCATGTTTCAAAATAAGAGATTTCCACAAATGAAAGAAATAATAAGCTTGTGAAATTTTTAGCAAAAATAGGAAGTGGTGAAATAATCAATGAAATATTTCATTAAAAATACTATCTGTTTTTATTGCAGCAGCTAGATGATGAATACTTAGGAAAGTAGTCTGTGATAAAAGTAATTGTCTATTAAAAAAAACCCAAAACTAAAAAAAATAAATATGATCACCCTCCACCCTTCCACAAATTCCTTTCTGCTTAAAATACTATGGAAACAACATTTCCAGGACAAAGTTTAACTTTAACTACATTTATAGTGAATGATTACATCTTTAAAAGCACACTACCTGTGCTTCTACAGAAATCCTCAGAAAGAAAGGATGTGTTGCTCTATCCCCCACTTCTTTCCTCCAGGAAGATGTTTCCAGAATAAATTTCTTCACTAGAGAAACTGAAGCAGGATGAACCAGGAAGGTGTAAAACATGCTCATACTCCTAATAATAATCATAAAATCATGCAAAATATAGTAGGAATGCTCCTGGTACTGCAAGTAAATGTAAGAAGAGAAAAAGCTGTGATTGGTTTTAAAATACTACACTGTACAGCACATGATCTGTATAGTCAATGTGGGTTTTTTAGATGAAAGCTGCATCACCATCATAATATGAGTACCCAGTATAGGATGATTCATCAAATCTGTATTGTAAGTGGGTAATACTATGGATGATAATTCTTGGATTCCGATATTAAGCCTGAGCAATGGCACAATTTCATTTGATTTTCTCCTCTAAATCTCTATCTAGGGTGATTACACTAGCAGTAATGTAACTTTTTTTTAGGTAAAATAACATAATTTTGTAATTTTTTTATATAGCTTCCTTTCAACAGATGTCACATGGGAAAAATCCCTAACAATGTCAAAGGTCAGTAAGGACACAACGGCTTAATCTATGAGAAACAACCTCTGCATGCTATTCTTTAATCTGACTTGTAGCTTTCTATGTCTATACGTGAATATATCCAGCAAGTAAGGTAACGTTGTATTTTAATATCAGCAATAAAATTAAACATTTAATTGTAATCTTCAAAAAGTCCTATAAATAAAAGATACTGAAGGTATCAGAGGCTTTTATGGAAGACCACCATGTTTATTACTGAGGACTCTGGGAAAGCTGAATACCAAAATAATTGAGTGAACTAAACAGTAGCACACTGTAGCTAAACAAGTATGGTATGAAAAGCTAGGTAAGATTTCCTGGCTTGAGATACTGCTCATTTGGAAAATACACATATAGATGACTTAATTTCCAACTTTATTTTAACTGAAATGCTGGGCAAGATATTGGGAAGGGACACAGCCAGGACACCTGAACTCAAATGACCAGAGGGATATTTCATACCTTATAAAGCTACGCTCAGCAATAGAACTGGGGCAGGAGTTTTTCCAGTGTAGCTGCTGCTCAAGGACTGGTTGGGCATTGATCTGTTAGTGGTGAAGGATTGATTTTTGTGCCACTTGGGTTTGGGGTTTTTTTTGGTTGGTTGGTTGGTTTGTTTTTGTTTTGGGTTT
>VWZO01011727.1:12097-32987 GCA_013396975.1 Bucco capensis | reverse complement strand
CCCCCCCCCCCCCCATTACCTATTAGGCTGCCTTTATCTTAACTCATGAGGGGATTTTTCCCTCACTTTTGCCCTTTCAGTTCTCTCCCTCATCCTGCTAGATCTTACTCACCATCTGGGGATAATACAACCATGCAGAGGAAAGGTAAGTATAATAATGCAATTAAAATTATAGCCCTTTTTTTTCTACCCTTTTTTCTGGTATTTTCCTTCCACTTAGTATATTCTTCTCTGTCTTAAGTTGTTAGCTGAGGGAAGGTGATGGGGAGGGGTTTGAGCAACAGCAAGCTTTCAGCATCTACAGTCATCTGTTGGGAGGAATACCATGCTCACATTTCTTCTTTCTTGCACTTGGAATTATATTACGTATTTGTTAAGAGTCTTTTACCTCTTTGGTCTTCATTAGTTTGAAGCTCCACATTACTCCAAATTTAAGATATATGGCGCCTTTTATGTCTTTTAGACAGTTTTGTCCATATCTGCATTTCTTTAAGGGACTATGGGGAACCTGTTTATAGCCCCAGGGTCTTTTATGCCAGGCCTATCTCCCATTCATTGCCCCATGACTGCGCTCTTCTATACGACCTCCTTGTCTCCACTTCTGACAGCATCTGCTATTTTATCTCACTCGTATTTCTTTATACAGCATTGTAATCTTAGTGTTGTAAATATCTCATTCTGCATAGAAAAATTGCTTGTTAGTGCTGTCTATATAAAACTTGTGTTGCACCACACACAAAAAACCAAAAGTAAAATAAATTAGCTGTAGACACAGAGTCTATTAGAGAAAATGTTATTAGAGATAAACCAAGTGAAAAAAACCCTACAGGAATGTTGAGAAAATTTCAGACAGAGCACATCTGACAAGCATCCACTGTGACATGTGCAACTTCAGTACAAAGCTCAAGACCCATTACTGGTCAGTACTGTACTATACATGATTGTGATAGGCAAAGAGAAAGAAGATGAGAGTCAATCTTTGTGGAAATAAAATTATACAGTTACAGTGAGAGAGAAAGCAACAATATTGGTAAACTTAACTTTTCACTAGAACTAATATGAAATTACAAGTTTCAAGGGTTGTGTCAAGTCCCTAAATGCAGAGTGGCAAGTGTCTGCTTCCATTTCTTACAGTGGGCTAGATTCAAGAATTCATGGGCTATCTCTGTATATAGTCACAGCAAATATGCACAAATATTCAAGGAGAATTCTCTAATAATTTCAACTGACTCTATGAAAAGTAGTTTTTACAGCTTATAACTGCACCTTATTCAGGAAGTGATGAAAACAAGTCTTCTTCATTTGCATTCAGATAAATACATGCCAACCTAATAAAAGCTTCAGCAAGTTATGGTCAGAGTTTTACTGCATATGATTTAGATGGCATTGCTGTTACTATAGTCAAATACTTTGGAGAAGATAGTTCAATTTGACAAAAATGGGAAAACAGTTGGTCCCATGAAGTAGAAATGACTGTGTATGGACTTTTGAGAAATAATGATATTAATTTTGTGACCCAAAGTTAGGGGGGCTGTATCTGAGGACATCAGTAAGGAGTAAGCTACTTAAGAGGTCAATAATAAAATTTTATGAAGCTTTATTTGCTTTAACTGTTGCCATTCAAATCAGTGAGACTTCACTGAGGTAAACCCCAAGATTAAATTAATCATATTAGAAATTACTATTTTAACGAATCATTAAGTTCCTAATTTAGGCACACAGATTGCAAAATACTGGCTTATATGACTAGGAATAAGAATCTTATTGTAAGGTATTTTGTTACTGGATACAACCTGCTAGTTCAATTTTAAATTTGCCCTTTTTTAAATTTTTTTTACTTCAGAAGAGAATGTATTATAACTTCAAATGAAAAGAATTCAGAATAACATGTTAAAAAATAATACATGGGTTCTTCTGAAGGCAATTCAGCTTTTTGCTTCATGCTTCAAACTCAATGGATGTGTTTGGTAGGTAGAAAGAAGTGAAGATAAAGGACAAAGAAAAGATTTGAAAAGATAAAGCAAGAAGTGAACAGAGGAGCAAGAGGGAAAAACACTAGCTTGAGAAGTAGTGGTAATACTAAATAACTAAGGAAGCTAAATAACTGAGGAAGAATTAAAATTAAATAAGGTGCCTCATTTATTCCTTTTGGTGACAGAAGAATTCTTCATTTGTACCTTTGTTAGACAATTGACAATTGGTTAACAGCCTGAAAGGAAGTAAAATACCCAACAATCACATACAGTTCTCTCCAGGCTGAACTTCCCCTCTTCCACTATAGAAGGATGCTCCTGATTTAGTAAATCGCTGTTGCTGGCAGATGACTACTGCTGCTCATAGGCACTTATCTATGAACCTCACTCTGTATGGTTGCATTATCTTATCAGCATAGTATGAGGCAAGAGTTAGTGGGATTCACATGGATTTACAGAAGGAAAAATCCTAACAGCTCCAAATGCTCCTAGGAAACAAGGGACATGGAAATCTCTTGAGTAATTCAACATGTTATTCTCTGTTTTCAAGCAAAAGTAAACCTAATACAGGCCAAACAGAAAACTTAGCTTTATAGTTCAGAGTTTAATTTGATATAAAAATGAATAATTCAATATGAATAATGTTCTTCAGCACCATGCTGTAAATGAAAATAATTAAAATAGTGATGCCTAAAGATTTAAGTGTATTTTGTAGATTTTTAGAACTTTTAGGATTATGTGAAGCTTCCTGGATTGTTTGTATATTAGAAGCCACTGGGCACATTCTTAAGGCACTATCTCGGACTTACACGTGCTTTGCCAAGGACACAATGTTTTGAAGAAGCCACCTGCAGATAGCTTGAAGACAAAACATGAGAAGGGGACCAAACACCACATGGGCCCTCTCTGAGGGGCAGAGCTGAAGACCACCGGGGGTGGGCTATTGGAAAACCCAGTGCCAGGGTTGGCTGTAGATATCTATACATTAATTACTAATAAAACATATAAAAAAGTGTAATCCCTTTGGACAGGGTACATGTACAGAGTTCGGAAGGTGTGGAAGCTTCCAATTAAAGGTAACTCTATCTTTCTCCATTAATTTTGTGCTGAGTGTCTATTTTCTAGGAAATTAGGCATCAATAGTAATGTTTATTTTTAAAGCTTTATGGGTAAAAAAAGTGGGAGAAAATAGTAAATACTATATATGTTAGTAAACATCAGTAACATTCATCTGCTGCTCATAGTTTCATGTAAATCTTTCTATACATGGTTAATCTTTAGAAAACACAGATAAAATAGAAGGACTTAGTATCTTCCAAATGAAAGATTGACAAAGTCTAACAATATTGTTGAATCCCCAAATAATTCTGAAAATAACTTAGAAAAATTTAAAAATCAAACAAACAAAAAACCCCAATCAAACCAATTAATAGTAATATTTCATATTGTATTAAAAATATCCGGTTTCCTAAATATCTCATAAGTAATTTATTCAATGGTTCTTTGTCTAGGTGGAGATCAGTGACGAGTGGTGTCCCTCAGGGCTCTGTCTCGGAACTGGTGCTCTTCAATGACTT
The DNA here is from genome assembly GCA_013396975.1 of Bucco capensis. NCBI lineage: Eukaryota > Metazoa > Chordata > Aves > Piciformes > Bucconidae > Bucco > Bucco capensis. Next base: position 29,437 of record VWZO01011727.1, on the reverse strand, counting down.
CATTAATGACCTAGACAGGGGTATTGAATGCACCCTCAGCAAGTTTGCGGATGACACGAAGCTGAGTGGTGTGGTTGATGGGCCAGAAGGGCAGGATGCTATCCAGAAGGACCTGGACATACTCAAAAAGTGGGCCCATGAGAATAAAATAAAGTTTAATATGTCAAAGTGTAAGGTCCTACATCTGGGTAGGGGCAATCCTAGATATGAGTACAGACTGGGAGAGGAACTCATTGAAAGCAGCCATGCAGAGAGGGACTTGGGGGTCATGATAGATGAAAAGCTGGATATGAGCCAACCGCATCCTGGGCTGTATCAGGAGAGGCATGAGTCTAGGGAGGTAATTCTGCCTCTCTGCCCTTGTGAGGCCCCACCTGGAGTACTGCAGCTAGTTCTGGAGTCCTCAGCATAAAAAAGATGTGGACCTGTTGGAGAGGGTCCAGAAGAGAGCCACAAGGATGATCAAAGGACTATAGCACCTCCCTTGTAAGGATAGTCTGAAGGAGATGGGGTTGTTCAGCCTGGAAAAGAGAAGGCTTTAAGGGGATTTTATAGCAGCCTTCCAGTACCTAAAGGGGGATTACAAGACAGAAGGGGGGACACTTTTCAGCTGGTCTAATTGCAATATGACAAGGGAGAATGGTTATAAGCTGAACGAGGGGAAATTTAGAAAGGAGATTAAAAGGAATTTGTTTACCTGGAGGGTGGTTAGGCACTGGAACAGGTTGCCCAGAGAGGTTGTGGATGCCCCATCCCTGGCAGTGTTTGAGGCCAGGCTGGATGTGGCCCTGGGCAACCTGGTCTAGTGTGTGGCATCCCTGCCTATGGCAGGGGGGGTTGGAACTAGATGATCTCTAAGGTGCCTTCCAACCTGGCCATTCTGTGATTCTCCTCTTTCCTGAGACCACAACTGGTATACTGTCTTCAGCTATGGAGTCTTCAGTACAAGTAAGACATAGACCTGCTCAAGAGGATACAGAAGGCCACAGAGATGATTAGGAGAATGGAGCACCTACCTTATGAGAACAGGCTGAGACAGCTGGGACTGTTCAACCTGGAGAAGAAAAGGTCTCTGGGGAGACCTTTCAAGACCATTTCAGTTCTCAGAGGGGATTTACAGGAGAGATGGGGAAGCATTCTCATTAACATTCTTATCAGCAAGCTTAGGAAGTGTGCTTTAGATGAATGGACAGTGGCATGGATTGAAAGCTGGCTGAAGGACAGAGCCCAGAGGGTTGTAATTAATAGTGTGGAGTCCAGTTGGAGGTATCCTGGGGTGCATCCAGAGGTCTCTGCCAACCCCTAACATTCTGTGATTCTGTGGCTTTTTATCAGAGATTATAGTAATCAGACAAGGTGTGATTGTTTTAAACAGAAAGAGGATAGATTTAGATGAGATATTATGAACAAATTCTTTACTGTGAGGGTGGTGAGACACTGGAACAGGTTGCCTAGAAAAGTTGTGGAAGTGTCCAAAGCCAGTTTGGATGGGGCTTTGAGCAACCTAGTCTAGTGGAAGATGTCTCTATCCATTCCAGGGAGGTTGAAGATACATGATCTTTAATTTCACTTCCAACCAAATCCATTCTATGATTACGAGTCTCTGTAACATGCTCACTGGGAAGGAATACATGGGTGGAGTCAGTTGAAACCTGTTACTACCTTCAGAATACTTTTGGTAATTGTCTATTTTTTATACTTTATGTTGGACTGAGCCACATATTTACCCCTTCCCCTCCCTGCCCGCCACACTTATCTGGCAACTCAGGGACATACACGCTTTTAATAAACTGAAGGAGAAACCACTTGGGTCTTCTTTGTGTAGAGATACAATCAGCCTCTTTGCAACAGGTGTGGTCACTCACAGCCTTGCATTATTCCCTGAGCTTCATGGACTCATCTCCCTTGCCCATCTGCTCTGAGTATTCTTTCTTTGTAAGGGTTTATTGTTCAGTCCTATCTTCCTTCTGAAAATATTTTGAAGTCAGGAACTGGAGTTTTTATTGAGAGAGCAAGGCTAAAGAAATTCTCTTTGTACTTGAAGTAATGTGTGATGAGATTTAAAGTACCTGTTAATTCATGTTAATTCAGAATGATAGAAGAAATTGTAAAACAGTTTAGTACAGCTATTATTGGCCACTTATTTTTATTAATATTTATGTTCTGAGAATAAACAGTATGGGAATACCAAATACACCTTGAATTTAGATATTTTAAACTGTCATGATAACTGCCTGTACAGGCTTTATCTGCAGATTGTCTCTTGTGTGAGCAGCATTATTAGTGTCAACATTTTTGGCAGGATGTGATGTTAAGTGTTGCTTGCCCATCCAAGACAACTGAAGCTGTTATGGCTGAAGGGAGCTTTTAGACATTAAATTCTATTCCTTCTGAAGAACAAGATATATGTAGCTTTAGTGGACTATGTTTTTCATGAGACTGTATTCCCCACAGGTAAATATCTGAGGCATGAAATCATAAATGCTTCCAGCAAACTGACCATAAATATGCATATTCTACTTTTTTCCTGAGTGCACTACCACACTCAAAGTAAAGAGGTTCCTCCTTATGTTTACATGGAACTTCTTATGTTCAAGTTTGTGCCTGTTACCTCTTGTCCTGACGCTGGGCACCACTGAAAAAGACTGGCACCATCCTCCTGACACCCACTGATAAGATCTCCCCTCAGTATTCTCTTCTCCAGGCTAAACACACCCAGCTCCCTCAGCCTTTCCTTACAAGAGAGATGTTCAAGTCTAAACTTCCAATAGACCTTATAGTAACGTATCTTTTCAGAAGATCTCAAAATATTTTATAATGAGACTGAAATGATATAGAAGCTGTAAGCCGAATTTGTATATAATTTTTTTTGTGATTTGAAGGTAAACTCTACTAATATGATCCTAAATGTGGGAATTGTCTCTAGAATCTAACAAACCCTTTGCACTGGCCATAAAAACGATTCAGAGTAATTATGATTTGAATATACAACCACATTTATGAGCAAAGAACAGTTCATTCAAATGCTTTTGGTGTTCACACACTTCTCAAATGCTCTGAGGAAGCCTAATCAATTTACCACTGCTGAGATGCAACAATTGTTCAACAAATTGCATCAGTCCTGCCTTAGGCCAGTAATAAAGATAACTTCTCCAGCTGAAATTTCCAGAGGGATTTAAGAGTCCAAAAGGTAGCTGTCCCTACATGAATTTGGCCAGAAGACTAGAGTTAATAATCTATTTTTCAGTATCCTAGTATCTTAAAAGTGGTTTCTTGTTACGTTTGAGGAATATCACCACTAGCAAGAATTTCTCATATCAAAAATATCACTAGAAATTTTGTAAAAAATAACGTAAGTGAAAAAAGGGAGGAAAAAACAAAGACATAAAAAAATAGCTCTCTACAAATATGAAAGACGAGACTTAATAACAGTTCACACTATATTTGGAAGTGTCACATGAAAAGGAATAACACGGTAGGTACCATTTCTGTAATAGCAGATTCTTACATGTTTCTGAACAGTTTAGTTAATACAGTAGAAGACACTAACTCAAAATATGATACACTGGCTTATACTATTCTGTTTTACTCAACAGCATGACAGATTACCTTCTTTTTCTCTTTCCCATATCTAATACCATACTTTTCTTCCTAAAATCAAATACCATCTCTTTCAGATGATCTAGCTGATTGACATAAACTACTTAAACCAAAATAATTTATTCCCAAATTAGAATACATTTTGATGATTGTTGTTTCTACTTTAGTCTTGAAGAAGAACCCACAAACCTGAGGGTTGATATTCCCCCCCCCCAATTACATCACTTATTCTAGTGGAAGACATTACATTTCCCAACTTACTTTGCATATAAGACAGACATTCTGACCTGAAGATCCAAGGAAATTAAACAATTATCAAAAATTTGTTTTAAGTCTACTAAAATAGCTATTCACTGTTTAGAAGTGGAGGTTGGATAATAATTCTTCTATTTAAGAGTGACTTCCTGAAAAAGTAGTGGTTTAAGAGTAACTGTAATTGTATTTGAGACCTTCCTTAGAAGCTTGTGTTGAAAAGTTTATATGAAAAGAGAGAGAAATTTTAAGAACAGAATCTTCTGTACACATTGTAAACAAGTCACAAACATAGTGAATAAAAAAGACAAACAAACAGAATTACCTTCTTATTCCAGGTGTTATACAAATAAAACTGAGGAAAAGTTATATGTACTAAGCTTCCATAGTGAGATCTATACCTAATTGCATACTTTTACTGTTCTTTAAATTTCATCATTCTGTGCATGTTCTCTTATTTTCATGAAGGTGTGTGCAGGGGTGACCTCTGTGAGAGGAGATTAGGGATTGCCCTGTGCCATGTGTAGTCATTTCTAGCTGCTCTGTAGCAGACATACCAGAGGCTGGGCCCACCAGCCAGATCTGGGACATCTGTAAACCAGTCAGAGGAGTTTATGCCACTTCTGTGAAAACATATTCAAGAAAGGGCAGTAAACACTGAGAAAATGCAGTAAATACTGGGGAAAAAAAGGAACAGTAAGGCTAGAGTCTGTAGGATGCTCTGCATGCCAGAGTTGGCAACACCCCTGAGGACTATAGGTGACCCACATTGGAGCAGGTACAATCACTAAGGGACTGCAGCCCATGGATAATTCCACCAGCAATGGAGCAGAAGCTCGACATGAGCAGATGATGAAGTGGAAGAAAAGAGTGAGNCCATTCTATGATTCTATGATTCTATGAAATGACGAAGAAGATGAAGTGGAAGAAAAGAGTGACCAAAAAGGAGCCAGCAGAAAGAAACTGCTGCTCTGCCCTACAGGACCCCAACCTTCTGCACTGCCTGTCACCTTGTTAAAGTGACTGAGTGTACACTGTGGTGATAGTAAAGGAGGAGGAGACTAGCAAGGAGATGTGTCCAGAGTGAAGCTGAACCTGGGAAAGGGGGAGGAAAGGCATTTTCCATAAATGCTTGAATGTTTATCATCTTTGTTTCCCAAAATGTGAATAAGTAACTAAATGCTTTATATGAAGTTAGATTTCCCAAGTCACATCTGGTTTGCTGCAACAGTAGTTGTTGATTGCTTTAGCTCTTGTCCTTGTCCTGTCCCTCTGGAGTGATAGGTGGTAAGTGAGCAAGTGGCTGTGTGAGTGCTTGGTAGCAACTCATTAGGAAACTTGACTGGCTAGCCACTGTGTATTGTAATCTAAAACATTCAAATTTGGTAATTTGCATTTATTTTTAGTTTGTTTCTTCCCTCTCCCTGATATTCTACATTTCTTAATATTTTTGTTTTGTTTTGTTTTCTCTTGAGCATCCAATAGTTACCTTCAACAAACAGATAGAAATATCCAGCAGAAACTGTGAATCTACACTAAGAAAATTTTTCCTTTCTTTCCTGGTGAGATTTTCTTTAAATCTTTCCCTTTCAATGCAGATCATTCATCACAGCTTTTCATAGATACTTTGCTCTTACTGCTACGATACTGTATAACTATCTGCTGAGAAAGGAGACTATACAATACAGAGCAGCTAATTTTAAAATGAAGAATAACTCCCATTTTCTGTGACATAAAACATCTATAACCAAACAATTATGAATGAAATAAAAAAAGTGAAAATTGTTGAAATAATCTCTGTGATACTCCCAGCCAATTCCCATCCCATGCTGCGATTTACTAGTCAGGCTAATAAGTAACAGGGTGAGTTTATTGCCAGTGACTATCTCAGCTGTTCCCATGGCTCAGCACTGAACACACATATGATGAGAACGGTAACTTAGTAGAAATAAGCTGGTAATTTAGAACAAGTACACAGCTCATAGCAGGAATGTACAAAAAAGTCATGAAATAGGCTAGATATTAGTATTTTATGCAGAAATGCATTTAGCGAGTTAATGGTATTTTTTTCCTAATTTACAGTTCTTTTGAGTTGAAACTCTTAAAGCACATGAGACTTGCATTGAATGCTTTTCCTTTTGGCTAACAGACCTGGTGAAATTCTATCAGCATGGAGCTCCCAGACTTACCTGGCTGGTTGGTCCTCATGATCTCCAAATGTCTTGCTGAGAGATCAAGAGATTCCTCAGTATTCATATGCCTGGAGAAATGGAAAATTCCTAAAGTAAGATGGAAAACAGTTCTCTTCAAATGTTTTCTTCTTTTTTTTTTTCCTCCCTGTGAATGTATCTGAATGGAGATCTTCATATCCATTTATGAAAAAATTCTTCCTCTTGCTTTTACCCTCACCATCTCTACTGCTTTTTCTCAAAAGATGAGTATTTTTGTGGGACACAAAATATATTTTCGACAGGATCTAAAATAAATCCACCATCTGGCTTTTTCCCAGATAAAAACTACCAAACTCTCTGCTGATCCTTACTTTCATCCATTGTTCCTAACTGACTAGCAAAGTTCCTCCATTACCGTCCTTAACTTAGTTGGCCATATACCGTGTGCCTAATTCAAATACCAGACCTGAAAATCTGAAATTTTGATACATTATGTTAACTGTAATGGAACTATTAATACACATAATGTTGCTTCTATTACTGGAAAGACTAGATCCTTAACTAAGGAGTGATTGTACATTCTGAGAAATGGAAAAGTTCCTTTACTAGGTGACTACTGTTATTCTTTTATTATTACAATCTGATGACAACATTACATCACTGCAAACATAATTATCTGTTTAAGAAAATGAGACTATTAATTAAGGTAGATTAAAAAGAAAAAAAGAAAAAAAAAAATCCAAAACCTAAAATTTCAAAAGGTGTGTCAAGTCTTGTCACCAGAATGATAATTTCAAGTCATGGTTATATTTATAGTACTAAGCAACTATATCCTTTTTGAGTACCAGGATATTGCAGGCTTCTTAGCACACTTCAAGATACAGTGTTTTTTTTTATTGAAAAGTAAATGCATCTGCTAAAGCACACAAAACCAAATAAACCTAGAATCTAATAGTGACACAGCAATAAGAATGTAGAAATCATGGTGAAACAAATGCCATTTAAAATGATGGCAAACTGACAAAAAAAAGGGACAGAAACAATTTTGTAGACGTTATACTGTTTTCTATAAGAAGAGGAAGTAGAAAATCTGCTTCCTCTCCATTTCTTCTACTACCCCCTGGATCTTTAAGCTTTGTGGCTAATACTTGAAACTTCATATTTTGCTGAAGCAGGATTTATTTAGGCTCAGGAAGTATAGTTTGAAAATATTTAATCTTTCTGAGCAGGTTCTGTATGTGCAGTCTAATACAATTTATATTTATTAATCATTTTAAAAGGAGATTGTTTTCATATATTCAAACCCAGTGGGTTTTTTAGATTACCAGATTATGATTTACTGTTCAAGAACAAAATGGAACATAACATTGCCAGACAAAAGTATAGAAGAACATGATATTCTTGTACAATATAAAGAATATAAACAAATCCAATAGATAATTTTATGTTATTTAGTGCATCATGTTTGAAAGGCATTCTCAAGTCCCATGGAAGTCCTAACACAAATGCCTTACCATTCATGATATAGTACAGGACTTTCACCATGTTTCTAAGTTCCATTTTCTATTTAAATATTGAAAAATTTGCTAAAACTCCTAGGTTGAAAAAAACATTGCAGAATCTTAGCAAAGGGATATTAAGGGTTTACAAAGCCAAAACAAAAAAAGTTAGGAAAAGCTATGATTAATATCTTCTAGGCCTGTTAATAAGACCCCTTCATGTGTACACCTTCTGTTACTGTTTTACTTACTTATGACACACAATTTATACCATGGATTCTCTGATCCATTAAGTTTATACAACATACTCTTCTGAGAAAAAAATCACAATTGTTAAATATTTCATTCTGGATTTGACAGCCTGAGAAAGGTGAGGCTGCTAGAGCTCCTTGCTCTTGTGTTCTACATGTACCGAGGATGAAGATGTGTTCCCAGTAGGCACATACACACAGAGAACATGTATGTAGCAGATATATATATCCTTATATGTAGGGCTGGCCACATAGATACCACACAGACCCTCTTGCTCCCAGGACACTGCACCTATTCACAGGCTAATCCAGCCTGATCTCACTTGCACACCCATACTCTTTACAGTTCCTGTACCATATATCCTCAAACATCCACATGAACAGAGTAAAAAGACCCTTGCCAGAACATAGCTACTGGTGGAGTTTAATAAGGACACAGGAACCCAGCAGGGGATTGTCAGACAAGCATACTCACTAGTCCGTACTTACTCAAGAATGGACAGTTTTATTCCTTTGTCCTTCTTTTTCCAACACTTATTCCTTTCCAAAACACCCTTTCCTGACCTTTGGTTCCTTTCCGAATCATCTCCTAAAAAATCCTGTGCAATCCCCAAACGGTCTTCTCCTGCATCCCATAACATTTCCTCCATCCTTTAGCAGCAAAACCCCTTAGTGTGAAAGATGATCTTGGAAAGCTGGTTGTATTAGCTTAATCTTGATGGGTCTCATGCCTGGATGATAAAGCACAATGTCTCTTCCTCAAGTCTTTAATTTGGGTTCCTGCCTGTCATTGTGCCTCTGTTTTCCTCTAGTCTTGTGGAGATGGATCTTTGGTGGTCTGATGGCTCTTTTGTGATATGACTGTGAGCTGCCAGCCAGGGCATTATTTTTCCAGTCATCCCCACACCTTGCCATTGTCTCTCTGTAGTCCTTTGTGGGTGTGCAGATGAGCTTTTACTACATAATCTAAACCCAGCAATATAAGGAAGATTGCTTTCTTCAGGGCTGCTGCTTCAATTGTTGTAAAGTTTGGAAGGCAGTAAGTAAATAAGGCAGAGATTTGCAAGAAGTAAAAGGACAGAGTCATGGAGACGGCAACTGAGAAACATCCAGGGAAATGATCTGGATCCAGATCTCTTCTTCACCGTTTCCATGTAGTTCTCAATCAGTCACTTAAAGCACATTTTCACAGGTGGACAATGATTGTGTATTCTTCATTTTCTGGGTGACCGACTTCATTCTCTATGGTCTGATCTGCAAAACAAGTGGGTACTTGTAACTGCACCATAAGCTAGTTAGAGCTGTGCTTTGAATACATAAAGTGCAATATATCATTATGTCCTCTAAAAATCATATCCAGGTTATATGAGATTTGGCACATAAAATTAGTGTCTCTTTTTGACCTTATTATCTCTGTGTCATGGTTCTCAACCTATGTTTTATTAATGATAGTAGGACATAAATAATAATGATGCCCTTCATTACATAATGGTGCTACAAAAATTTGTTTGTTTTTGGGAAGCTGCCAGTTACTATGACTACTGATAATAACTATTTTAAGTCTCCTATGTCACTAAGTCTCACTTGAGGGAGACAAGAGGCAATGGCTTTAAACTAAAGGAGGGGAGATTTATACAGGATATAAGGAAGAAATTTTTCACAATAGGGGTGATGAGGCATTGGAACAGGTTGCTCAGAGAGGTGGTGGATGATCGATCTTGGAAATATTCAAGGTCAGGTTGGACACAGCTCTTAGAGATATCCCTGATCACAGCAGGGAGGTTGGACTAGATGACCTCTAAATGCCTCTTCCAACTCTAAGCTTTCTATGATTCTGTGATTCTAGTATCAAAACAAAACATTTTGTGATACAATCAAATACTACAGGGATATTACAAGAAAATTATTTATATATCTTTCCTTGCCCTTCATTTTCTAATACAACATATATTACCTATTCTACTTTTAACTTCCATTTGAGGGATTCCACTTTGTAAAAATCCCAGGAAATCAAGTTCCTCTATGCAACACCCTGACATTGCCCCCACAGCTGTTTGAGTATATGATCTGTCACATATANCCTGGATCTTTGTTCGCGAAGCCTAGCCATACATACATATATCCCAGTTCTGCACTACTGAGGCTCTTTTCTAAGAGGTTGGAGGCATGTCATTTTCTTTTAACTACACTTTTGACCTATAGATGTTAATCTATGTGCAGAGGCACGAAAGAGAGGAAAGTAGAAAATGGCAGAGAAAACCCAGACTAAACTATATGGACCATATGAACTATATGACTATATGAACACAGCATTAGACTAGCAAATAAAACAGAGGTATCTAATCACTTTAACATCACAGTACCATCAGGCTGCTACATCACATAGCAGTATATGTTGTTGCAATGAATACCTTATGGAATTTGGTGAACAAGAGTTTGGTATTCAGAGAAGGAAAAAGAAGTTAGCTAAGCTTTCTATTCTGTAAGCACCCTGTATTCCATGCACTAGTAAAATACTTCTAACGTGATTCTAATGTAATACATTTCAATGCATACACAGAACACAGTAAGATTAACCATGTCATATGATTTTGATTATTCAGCTTTGCAAATTTATATATTTTTCAATAAATTTTTCTAGTGTTTTATAAATAAAGGTGTATAAGATTATGATTAAGACTCAGAATTTAATATATCTTTATCTGCTGTTAAAAAAATGCCAGCTTTTAGTAAAAGAGACAAATGCTAAGAAAATTGTGTATGCTGGGTTAAAACTAGGTTATTGTCTAAGATAAGTTAACTGTGAATGAAGAACTATTCAGTTGAATTTTATGTGCTTGAGACTTGATAGCAATGAAAACTAATAAGTCATATGTACTAACAAGAAAAATAAGGATAAAGGGAAATATGACAAGTTTAAAATTGAAAATGTTCTTTTATAACATTATTTAAATAGACTTCCTTTTATATATTATTATGTGATTTTATTACTTTCTTGGAGATATATACGATTAATCTTGAAAAATGGAAACAATTCTTATCACGATTAATCTTGAAAAATGGAAACAAGTCCACTTTTAAAGACTTTTTTTATTTTGATTCTAACCTTCATTTTTTTTCAAACATATCTGAGAATACCTGTGCTTATTTTCATTCATATTATCTTTCCCAGGAATAAGAAAAACAAAACCTTGGTCTCAATCCTCCAGAAATATCAGCAAAATTTGGATCACATAATGGGATAAAAACATATACATATATATAAATTAAACATATATAACATACAGTCAATGTCAATTTTCTGGTATTTATGCTTTAAAATGTACAGTACTAACTGATTCTTTAACACTGTAGCGATAAGTGAGAAGACCCAAAGAGATATCTCTTCATACAGCTGCTAAACTGGATTTTAATGAATGGTTTATAAAAAGATTCTTAGTCATTTGATTGTATCTATAGATCTGACTGCAGAGATGAGGAAAAAAGTGTAGTGGTAAGTCCATAAATAGCAATTTGTTCTGGCAAAACAAAATGTGTTTTTTTCTCCCGTTTCATGGCTTTATTATTTTTAATTACTTTTTTAATAATTTTGATGATACACAGCAGATTCCAAGGGATGTTTATGCATATTTTAATATACTTTCACTGTTTGTTTCTATATAGTTAAAAGGTATACTTGAGATAAGTATAAGATAACATTTGGTAGCCAGCGAATACTGAAAGCTATATTACAGGGTGCTTCTCAGTGTTTTGTGATGAATTTATGAACAATGCTTCTTTAGGCATGTCAATTCCTATTCTTTTCAACTTAATTTCATACATGAGTCATTCATAGCAATGCCCTGTCTTCAGCTTCTCAATCTATCACTGTATTATTTCCCATAGTTCTTGATTTATCAGATGGGACTGTTAGTCCCATGCCAGTTGTCTTTTGGAAATTGCTTATTCATTGGCTTGTGAAAGTTTTAAATATTTCAGCAAAAACTTTTGTTCTATGGCTTTACCATTTAATTTATAAACTCCTAATAAATAGCAATGAATAGGTAAATAATGTTAATAAACATACTTTTCAGCATTTGTTTTTCCTGAAATAAAATAAGTGGAACTACTTTAATTTGTAACAAAATCAATTGAACTACCACCTTTTACTTAGCTATGTTGTCTGGGAAACAAGGATGACCTTCTCAGGAGAGAAACAAATACTATATTTATGAGGATTTCAGTAGTGCATCAGTATTTTTTTCATTAAATGAGACTAATTTTAATCTCTATAGCATGCATTAATACAGATTAAACTTCTAAAGTCAATTTGCATCAGATACAAATAAATTTTTAATGACTTACAGCTCATTTGATAGTTGCTTTATATTCAATTAGGAAATGTAAAACCTCTTTGTAATCTACTGTACAAACCATTTCTGCCCACAAACACCAGTAACATTTGGTGGTTTTGTTTTCTGACTGTACTTCAGCAGACTGCCAGGTGGATACTTTTGTTTAATCTTGTGTTAATAACTTTCTCTATTTTGGTTTAAATCATTCTAGTATAAACACTAATAGTGTTGAAACTTGCTTTGAATTTATCCCTTGGTCTTTGCTACAATAAAAGTTGTGCTGTTACAGATGGTTAGAAAAACTACTTAATGGCTCATAGATATCTTCAGTCTAGGTATGCTAACTGCAGTCATGATCAGAAAAAAACTCCTGATTAACACTTAGCTCAAGGAACATGGTCAACTACCAGCTTTTCTTCTGTCCTACTCTGTGGGCCATCTCAACATTAAAAAAATCACACATTGCCTATGCAGAGAAAAGCACAGAACAAGACACAAGAACTGAGCTGTTAAGAGGACAAACATAAAACCTCTGATTCAATACAATTCTCAGTAAAGACAGCACATTAAAAGAATTCTTTGGTTGGTATGTTGTTAGCCTTAACAATTGATACAGAAGACGAGTTTCTTTAGGGACAGAAGTACCAAGTGAAAATAAATTAATGATGGAAGTAGGTTTAGATTAATCTATGAAAATATAAAAAGATGAAAGCTTCAGACTATTTTCTCTCTGTCTGAAGGAAAGGCTTAAATATATGATGTTTGAAATGTCTCCCTTTTTTGTTTTAATTACAGGTTAATGCAAATGAACAAAATTGTGCTACACCTTGCAGTCACAGAACTATGAATTTAGATGAATCATTGTTGGAAGTAATCCATGCTAAATCAGTGAACTATGGTGAGATTTATAGGGATGTAGAGATGCTATATAAATTGGATTCCAAATAAGCAAGGCTAACTGCATATTTCTCTGTTTCTATTATAACTATAGCTTATTGTTGGTGTATGTACTTTCTGTAGGAAAAAAAATATCCACCATGATGTTTTATGTCTGTGTCTTGACATCATTTTGGGGACAAAAACTGCATATATGATATTCCCTTTCATGTTTTTGTTTCCTTTGGAAAAGCAAGTGTAAAATTTTCTCTATCTGAAATAAAAAAGGGAATAGAAGGAACTGAAAGAAGAGGAAATGGTTTTATAAGCACTTCCCCAAGTTACCTTGAAACAGAGAGTATTTCATTTCAGTGTAAACTCTCTTAGGTTTCATAGCTCGGGAATCCAAATCTCACAGTTTGCACAAAATTTATGTGATGTCTACATGCTGCAGGAAACAGAGATCAGCTCCATTACATGTTGTCTCATAGCTCTGTGAAACTGCTGACCAAGAGCAGGAAATTGTCTGCTGTCTTCATTTGACCATTGTAAAGTTTCATTTGATGAAGTGTGTCATGGTTTAAGCCCACCCAGCCGGCAGCAAAACACCATGTAACCACCCTCTCACTCCCACTACCCTCCAATGGGACAGGGAGGAGAAAACACAACAAAAATGCTTGAGGGTCAAGACAAAGACAGTGAAAGTTCGCTCAACAATTATGGGCATGGGTACAAAAGAGACTCAACTTAGGAAACAAAATTGACTCAATATAAACAACAAAACCACCTCCAGTTTACAATTGAATAGTGAGAAACACAACCAGATCTAAAATAAAAACACCTCTTCCTCCCCACTCCTCCCTTCTTCCCAGGTACAGCTCTGCTACCTCCTCCCCTCCAGTGGTGCAAGGGGTCAGGGAATGGGGGTTGAGTTCAGTCTATCCCATCTTGTTTCTACTGCACCTTCCTTCTCAGGAGGAAATCTCATTCCCCCCTTTATGCAGCGTGGCATCCCTCCTGTGGGAGACACACCTCCCTGAATTTTTCCAATCAGTGTGAATCTCTTCCTTGGGCTGTGATACTCCCAGAGATGGAGTGGCCTAGCGTTGGCTTCCCTGTGTCACAGCCTTCTTTGGGATGTGTGAAGATTTCCATGGGCCACAGATGGGATTCTTCTCCACTGTTGATCTCTAAGGGTGGCAAGGGCTCAACTGGCCATCTCACCACATGTCAAAGAAGAATGTCTGCTCTGGCATACCTCCCTCCTCCTTCCTTACTGACCTCATTGGCACATAGTTGTCTCTCATGTCCTATTCTTCCCCAAACAAAAGAACTCCCTCAGAAGAACTCATCCAACACGATTATCCCTTCTCAAATATGTTACCTCAGAGGTGCTGACTGGCTTGGCCCTGACCAAAGGCAAGTCCTACTTGGATCTGGGGGAGTTCCTCAAAACTTCTTACAGCTGCCACACCAGCAGCTTCCTCTCCCACTACCAAAATCTTGCCAGATGCAAACAAAAAGTAGTGGAGAGAAATTGTAGAAAATCTACTCTAGTTCTGAAAATGTAATTAATACAGGCACAGTCATTTGCTTTCTCAAAGGGAATCTTTCTCAGCTTCTCTTCATAATATTGAATAGCACCAAAATAATCTACACAGTGTGAACACTGGAACAATTCACAGCAGCCAAGTCCTTAGGACGGAGGTTTTATTAGAGTGTCCTTCTCTTAGATGGAAGGCCTTACAGGGCTAAACGAGCTCCATCTGCCCGGGTTTGGAATCAGAGTTGTCCTTCTCCTAGGATGACTGCCAGAAGGCTAATGAGCTCATCCTACCCATACAAGGATTATAGGAACATGGGTTTCACTCCCCACACTTTCCCGTGGGCAATGAGTTTAATGCTCCCTCTGCTGTCGGCACAGTTATGGCACCAGGGGCCACAGGAGACCCCAAGTGATTTTCAGACTGTGCCACAACCATTTGAGATGATAGACTAGTAATTCTCCTTGTGAAGATCAAAAGCCTGGCTCTGCTCTTACAGGACACTGTTCTGCCTTCAATATCAATCTGAGACTTCATTAATCTAGTTCCAGGATCCAGCCCCTGAGTCTAGTTCCTGTCTGCTGCTGAGTCCTTCTGCTACAGTGTAAATTGATATAGTTGCCATCAAGGGGTGTTTGGGTGTGGTATTACTATTGTGTATATATATATATATGTATATATATATTACTTTTGTATATATTTGTGTGTATATTTATTTAATGTTATTGTTATTATTTTCATTAAAGTAGTTTAAGTTTTTATTTACAATCCACAAGTCTCTCTCTCTCTTTCTCTCTCTGTTAATTCCCTCTTTCCTTCCTGGTGTGCGGGAAAAGAGGGTAGTAGAGAGCATCTTTCACTGGATTAGTGGTTGGCCCAGCCCTAAACCTTGACAGAAGTCTAGGTGTGTCTATGTAAATGTACTAAATAATAAAATAAATTTTTATACTAATGATAGTCATTTCATAGGAAAGAATTATCCCTGGCAATTATACACTTCAGATTAATAGAAGTAATGTATTTTTGTCAGAAACTTGTTTATATGTTTAAACATCATCTTTTGTATTAAACTCCTTCCATAATTGTGCAGCAAGAATTTAAGAAATATAGCCTTAACTACTTACTCCATTAACTTTTCTAGAGCTATCACCATTAATATTGAGGATTGTATCTTTTGTACTTTTGTCTCATGAAGTACACTGAAAACTGCAATAAACAGGCAACTAATTTTTTTCTCAGTTTGGAAGGGTTTGTAATTACCAGTACAAACACATGCCTGTCAATGGGATGCATTTTATTTTTTTTTACTTCTGGAACTCCACAGCTTATTTTATTATTAAATGAGGCCTCAACAGGCATTTAAAGGAAATTATTATTTCACCTACATATGACTAGAGTCAGTAAATTTTATCTCAGTAAACTTCATAATTTCTGTTAGATTTTTTTTATTGGCATAGAATAGCAGAAATATTTCTGCCTGAAAGTTTATTTTTTGTGTCAATGCGTTGCCTGTAGGGGAGAAAAAAACCAACAAACAGATATATAAATAAAGTCATTATCTAGTGCTTCTTATTGATAGTGGTACTATGGCAGGCTGAAAATCCTCCTCTGCACTATTTATGAGATATTCCTATTTAATATCAATACAGCAATGTAGGAAAATAAACACATAAAAAAATATGCCTAGTTATTTGTTTTAATTTGACCCAGAAATTATAATCATATCCATAATAAGGGAGGAAGATGAAAATATTGAGGAACATATTGTTAAAAATATTAATACTGAGTAATGATAAATAAAACTATATAGTAAAAATAATTTCAATAATTTTCATCATAAATCTAGTGTCTTCCAGAGAACTGGAAGTTGCAGTCTCTTTGTATGTCTAGTAGTACGGCAAAAAGACAAGATTATAGAAGAAAAGTTAATTTAATTTTTTGTATTGATGCACGCTGTGGAGAAGTTAAGGAAAATTCCACCATCAAAACCTTTGTAAAAAAAAATTGTTCTGAAGAAGCGACAGGATAAAAGCTTTAGAGTATTTTGATGTAATAAGAAATAATAAGCTGCTAGAATCCAGATAAGAAACACTTGAACAAGTTGTTGTGTTTAAAATGTTGCTTGAATCAGCCTCTACACCAGAAACAAGAAAACTGATGAGTGATAAGAAAATCGAAACGAACACTTAAGGAAGTCAAATATATGTCTCACAGGTCTCATAAAGCTCTTTAGAGGGGTCAGTGAGCTGAAACAGGTATCGAGGTATTCAGTCTTCATTTAAAGGACTTCAGTTAATCTTTTAAGATAATATTTAATATTTTAAGATAATATTTTCAAATAGTATTTTAAAATTTAGATTCAAATAAACTTATGATATCCATAAACTTTTGAATTCGTATCTCAATTGACTAATCACTGCTTTGCAGTGTTCCAACATTAGCCTCAAAAAACCTAATATATCACTCAAGTAAGGCATATCTCTCTTCCTGTTTATGACTTGCATCTTTAGTAGAGATCAAAATGATCTTTAAGTGCAACAAATAGTTTTTGTAGATGACCTTTTATAGCTATTTCAATCCTGTAATTAGTTCTACTTATATAAACTCTGCACAGTGCTGGAACTGTACATATAGAATCATAGAATGGTTTGGGTTGGAAGGGACCTCTGGAGGGCATCTCATCCAACCCCCCTGTAGTGGGCAGGGATATCCCCAACTAGACCAGCTTGCCCAGAGCCCTGTCAAGCCTTGAATGCCTCCAGGGATGGGGCCTCAACCACCTCCCTGGGCAACCTGTTCCAGTGTTCCACCAC